>LS049445.1:27733-41929 GCA_900241095.1 Acartia tonsa | reverse complement strand
TTTAAAATGGACGTATGGACATTCTGGTAATGATTATAGAGTTGCTACGCTTTCTAAATCGTACCTAACTACTACAGGAATCTCCATGAAATCAATAGGACAATTCTAACATGCCTAAATTAACAAAAAAAGCTATCCGTCTCGGACTGACGGACGTACGGTTCAACCCTAATTATAGAAGGCTTCGCTTTAAAAAATCTTAATTAGCATCTGAGATAATCTTTTTATTCGACAAAGTGAATTAAAGTAAAGTAAAAAATTAAAAAGCATTTTAGAATAACAAATTTTTATGTTTTGAAACATGACAAAAAGACCAATAACAAAGTAGATAAAATCTGTTCTAGAATAACAACTGAGAATATCCCATGTCCTTGATACTGTTACGGACTACTTACTGCCAGACAAACAGGAACCTAGTAAAAGTGTCTGACTCTGATTATGACGTAAAAAAAATTAGCCAATGAGAGGCTAGTATACACTTTTATTGATCAATGGTAAAATTTATAGTGGCATCTCATTGGCTAATTTTTTTTACGTCATAATCAGAGTCAGACACTTTTACTATGTTCGACAAACAGACTAAAAAATCATCTATCTATCTTTAATAACAGCCGAGAAAATAAGTTGATAACAAACAGGCACTCAAAGTGAATTATAGAGTAGCTTCGCTTTTTAGATAATTACTGTGATCATACAAACCCTATAGAACATCCCAAGAAATTTTCTGAAACATGCTTGTGTGGTATCCTCCCCCTACTTTTCCAGCTGTAGAGTAGCTTCGCTCCAATTTGGTTTTGTCTTAGTAATTCCCCTTGAGAAGGGGCGAAACATTGTAAACCCATTCCCCCTGCTAGAAATTATTTGTTTGTAACAACCCCATTGTGTACATTTGATTTATCCCCCTAATTGCCCACCTTTACCAGGGATGGGGCTAACCATTACTAATAATTATTGTATATTTTTGTTTAAACCTATGTTATTTGATATTATCTATCCCTAAATCCTTGTTATTATTGTTATTTTGTATTAACTAGTAACTTTGAGACTTTCATTCAATAAACAACCTAAATGGTATTTGAGTTTATTGTTGGTGATATATAGAGAAGCAAGGCTCCTCTATATTAAGGTCTGTTCACGTCTGCCTACACCGCCGTAATATTCGAACTCACAGCGGCTGAAATCCGCGGCCGCTACTACAATAATAAACATAATAATGATTGCCCCTTATGTAAGTAAAAATTCTAAGTTGCTAAGTGGATGCTGCTCGTAAGAATTAACCAATTGATAATAAAAAGTACCCAAACTTTTTTAACGAATGAATAAAACATTGGGTACTAGTTCTCTCCCTCACTGATTTTATCCACTCAAATGAAAAATCTAATAACCATTATATTAAATTTTTCTAAATAATATTCATGGTTTGTCATTTTTTGGGAAGGTTGTTCCCTTACCACCCCCTTCAAATAATTAAAAATTATTTTCTTGGTAAAATCCGTTAAAACATGCTATTGCAAATTAAAACCAGAATTATTAGGTAGATGGACATTTCAGTAGTCGTCCTTATTTCTATTTCTATTTCTATTATAAAACTTGATTTTTGTCAGTAAAGAAGGTGTCCTAACTTTTGTGATATTTTATTAAAACAGTGCTTTCAGTTATTAGTAAATGTAAAGTGATCTATAGAATTTAGATATACAATCGTTTTTTTTTGTAGACCTTTTATTTTTGAAGTAATTTAAGTTTTTATGGGGTCTAACTACAAAATTTCAAGTACTTAAGACGACTTGTCCATTTTTAAACTCCATGTAAGGAAAAATTCTCTACAAGGGCTAGGTCTTGAGCTGTGGTGCTCAGGAGAGGTGAGTAGATTCAAAATTCAAGTGGTTTTTTTATTGTCATGGCTTGGATATGAATTAGTTCATTTTTTGTTAGTTTGGACCAAAACTGTAGGGTTTATATTGAAAAAAGTAAAGCCCTCCCACAGCTAGCTTAAGCCAGGTACAGGTTTACCTGAGCACGACAAAGAAACTAACTGGCAAGGGTGTGCTAGGAAAGTATTGTGAGTTCTTAACCACTCTTACTTAAATCGTAGCTGTAGCTTCCCTACTATGATATTTTCTTGGTTGCTGGGTTTCAATTTTTCTTTCTACAAGAATTATGAAATTAATTGTTTGTTTCAGCGAGCTTGTTTGCAAAGTTTAAAGAGCAAATCTAACTGTAAACTGGATAGTTCAATCATAAAATGCAATCCAACATTGAAAAATAGTAGAAAAAATTCATATTCTTTTACTAATAATAAAATTTTAAGGTAGATACTTTCAAAGTTATATAATCTACATTTATGCTAATGAACTATCCTTATCTTTGATTTAATTGATGAAAGCAATGCTAAAAGCCTGGTGAATCTGTATCAGATTGTCCCAGAATATTTCTGAGACAATTCTGAAACACCTAGTCTAGTTTTCATTTCTCTAATGCAAATTATATCTTTGAAGTAAAAGATAAATAAGATTATTTTAAAGTTAATCATCTAAACTATAATATGTCTTAAACAAGTAAACTGAAATACTCCTTACACTGACAGGCAAATGAGATAAATTCAATCTTATTAGACGATTACTCAAAGCCCAATAATAATGGACTTAAAAGTGAATTAAACTATGCTTAAAAGTTAAGACATTTGCGAATAAATTGCTACCATTAATTTGCCTCTGAGATAAAAAAAAAAAGGATATTTTAAAAATATTTTTCTGTTGCTACAAATCAAATTTCAAAATTGAGTCATCAAAAATGCTAAACTAATTTATGCTCTAGAATACTCATTTTTGAGGTGTTGGTCTTTTGTAGGAACTACTTGTTGGTCTTTTGTAGCAACGCCCCCCAAATTTTTTTCTTTTTCTTTTAAAACTAAAATTAAAATAGTGGGGTTTGATTAAACCTCTTGGGGCAAAGCTCCTAGAGGCTAGAGGCGAAGCCGCTAGTATGAATATAGAACACTTATTTACAGCCAAAACTTTTAGGGAAACAAATATCATTTTTGGAGCTACAACAAAGTGGGTTTATCACAAATCCTCAATTTGTTAGTCAACTGTTCTAAAAACAACCAAGTTATTACCTGTATATTATAAAGCAATGCCAGGCAATTAAAATAAGGTATAAAGCACTTTCTAACTCCCAAAAATATATTCGCAAATGTCTCAAGCACAGTTTAATACACTTTTAAATCCATTATTTTTGGGTTTTGAGTGATCGTCTAATAAGCTTGAATTTATCTCAAATATGGCCAGGGTCTGTGCCCATTGTACCCAACTAATAAAGTAATCATCATGCCAAGTTTAAAATTGATAAGACAATTCTAACATGCCTAAATTAACAAAAAATAACTGATATGGACGATTCGAACCTTATTGGACTAAAATTAATTAATAAAACACACGTATCACCTTTTAGGGTTATTTATTAACAGAATTAAAATCATCAACACTTCAAGAATTTGCTAAGAGTTAAGAATATGTATTAGCCGTCTTGTCTGCTTATTCCAAAGACATATTGGCAAGTTCGAGCCTGCATCCCACTGTGATGTGTACATAGATAAACCGGTTATATTGCCTAACAACAAATCTAGATTTTCTTTCAAATATAAACAATGTGCATCACAACGCTTCTC
The DNA here is from genome assembly GCA_900241095.1 of Acartia tonsa. Lineage (NCBI taxonomy): Eukaryota > Metazoa > Arthropoda > Copepoda > Calanoida > Acartiidae > Acartia > Acartia tonsa. The sequence continues at coordinate 38,262 of LS049445.1, read as the reverse complement.
TGGCCACCATTTTGTTTTCATACACTACCAACTATGCAACGCGGCATTCTTGTACACACCAAGCATGATATAATATCGTCAATACTTACAAGATGGACCCTTGAGATAGCAGACAAGACAGCAATATAGTAAACAACAGGTTAGCTCGCCAGAGAGAGAGAGAGAGATTTATATATATATAGAAGATATAATGAGACGAATAAAAATAATATTTAAGCTTCTTTGACCAGTAATAATTTAATTTTGAAACAATGTTAATGTGTGTTAAGTACTAGGTTAATAATCAACTAATTGTAACATTAAGGATTGATAAAATTAAATTATTAGACCAAGGATGACAATATCACTACAGATAAAATATGAACTTTATTAGTTGGATAATTTTTAGATTAACCATCATTTTGATAAAAAAAGCACCTCTTAATATATTAATACGTGAAGAGAATTGTAAAAAGCAAGCCTTTTGTACAGTAGTGCTTTATTACACGTCATGACTGCTAACCGTAATAAAAATTATCCACAAATAAAACAAATGATAAAACAAACAGATATTTATTACAATTATTATTATTACTCCGCAAAAGATACCAATCTCTCTTTTGGCATCTTTTAGTGGGATTTTGCGGCATTTTTCTTGGATTGGCGGGCTTTTTTAATTCACAGAAAAAAATGGCGGAATTTTAAGTTTTATTTTTTGGTAACAGAGAATGATAGAGGAAACAAACATAAAAAAGGATTAATTTGAAGTACTAATATAACAAGAGGGGGTTAGAATAAAATTAGATTTTCTTGTTTTTAAGAAAAGGTCTTCCTTATCATTTTATTTACTTACTTTTACTAAGCCAACATGGCTATTTTAATTGTAATTAAATTGCTGATGAAAAGAAAATGACCTTGTATCAAGAAAAAAACTTGAATGACCTAATAAAATTCTAAAACACCGAATATACAACACAGTTTGTAAAGAAAGGAAATAATATTAATATTTAAAGACTAGAATTATACGTACAGATTTTTTTTAACACATGCACATTAGTACGGACACAGTTTCATCAAATGTACATGTTACACCCGTTGTACAGGGACAGCATTCCCCATTTTAAATGTACATGTCACACCCATTGTTGTGAAAAAATCAAGGGACTTTTTAGGCATTAGATTGCGGTTTGTACAAAAAAAATCCCTATCAATAATACATCTGCACTTAGAATATTGTGTATATAAAAAAGACACATCAAGGTTTTTGTATACATAGTATTTTTACAAACAAAAATATATACTCCTCAAAATAAAATAAAAACATAAAAATGGCCATGTAAGTGATTCAAAATAAAATGATTGGTGTAACAAACCATTTTTATAAATATTGATATTAATAAAGTCGAGGATATAATATGTGATACTATGAGATCTAAAAATTCAAGCAATGTAACAGAAAGAAAAATTTACAACAATCTTTTTAAAATAAAAAGATTATGCATAAAGTTAATAAAATAAAAAGATTATGCATAAAGTTAATCAAATAAAAATCCTTTCTATTAAAAGCTTGAATTTAACCGTTCATTATTAGACCCAAGCTTAAATAAAATAATATTATAAAACAAATAAACACAATTGATAACAAAAACTATCACATTTGCTAAAACTATTCTGCCAATATTAATATTAAAATTATAATAAGACAAGATAAAATAAAATTTCATATAAATATTCTATGTATAATAAAAATCAAATAAAACAATAAATAATTTCTTTATATAAAATATCTAATGTAAGTTAATAGTATACTATTATCAAACAAGGAATATTTTATAGAAAAAAAGGTAAAATAAAAACAAAATTATAAAAAAATAACCTTAATGAAAATTTATTCTTATGATACAATCAAAGTGTGTAATTTTTTAGCCCTATCCTTATATCATACACAACAGTATGAAAACATGAATTATACAGAAAGAATGAGAAACAGACATACAATTTTTCCTTTATTTTTAAAGAAACAATAAAAACAAACTTGAGATAGAAATGTTAAAAACATCTAAAATGGACTTTTATAAACAGAGGCATTTATTTTAAATACATCTCATCATACATCATTAACTTTTGTAATGATTTGTCTTTTCAAAATTGAAAATAAATGATTGCCTATGGATAATTGTGCTTTTTTTATGTTACCATCTTAGGCTATTAATGTCTTATCTTCAGAAAATTACAAAATTTCCATTTGGTTTCTCTAAAAGGGGAGGGAGGTATTTGATGATCCTATAACCATAATTAACAATACATTTGGTGTTTAGTCATATATTGATTTAGCTTACAAGATGATTACATACCAAGCCTCCCCCTTATCTTGGTTATAGAAATGTAATGTACAGTATAAAATTAATCTTGATATAAATAGCAGCCTAAGTGAAAATTTTAAACAATATATAAAATCTATTGTGTTGTAAATAAAAAGTTTATGCTTATAAAAACTCCTACATCTATGAAGAATAAAAACTACAGTAATATGAAAGGAAAAGGATATTTAAATAGTGGGAAATTATGTCTTTTTCATTTGGTATGATATAAGTTAAAAATTTACATAAATATTTTATATAGCATCCATTAATATTTTTAAGCATCTTAATGCATTATTAAGTTTTGTTTTAGTAAAAAATCTGCAATATTCATTAAATGGATATAATAATATAGAAGCAATATTATCTATTGGAGAAAACATGTGAAAATTCTACAACTACACAGCATTAATTTACTTAACAAAAAAGCCATAATAACTTTTTAATAATTAACCATATAAGAGTGAACAATTCTGTAATAATATTAATAATAATGATCCATATATCTATTATAATAATAGTGAACTTATTTGCTCTATATAACTGATTTCTTGAGTCACTTGTAGTTGCAACACGTTTTCAGGTTTTTTTTAGCAGAGATTGTACGTCATTTATTATGTGTTCATTTATTATGCAACTAAATCATTTATTCTGATGCATTTACTTGACATTATTCACAAGATTTATTTGTGGCCAATGGTTTGACACTAAGCGCCTAGCCTAGCAATTTTTCACTAGAAATATGCTGCAAGTTCATATAATAAGCCATCAATTAAGAAGTGTTTAAAATAAAATAATAAAAACAACAATAATAGAGTTTAATAATAGTGATTATTTTTTCATTATTTGATACCAGAGGGAAATTATTTATACTGTCTAGGTAGGCAATGATGAATCATTTATGGAAAAAAAAGAGGAACAGTGAAGAACAATGGTGGTGGTGGCATGGTAGTGTCAGACAATTGTGTAAATTGACTTGAGATGAGTTTATTTTAATTATTATCATTACCAGTGCGATCATCTTGTATGGTGCTGAGGAGAATCTCTCAGGTACAAACTTTATCTTTACCCAGATAAAATAGCATTGCAAACTTATTTGAAATATTTTAACTTTAGCATTCACAAACTTGTTAATGAATGTGTAACATGTACCTATGCAAGTTTGTAGGAGAATTTGATTTTATGTCATTATTGATTGGTCATTATGCAGCTCAACTCATTTGATGTTACACATTTAGGGTAAAGATAATGCAGTATTGATTAAGAGACTTTAGTTTAGGGGGAGGGGTAACATTGCGCTTAGGTTTTTGGTGGGCCACACATAAAAACAAAATAAATCCATCTAGATGTGGATTTTAAAAGAAAGGCCCCATGATGATCTGGCAAACTCAGGAGTTGGTCACAGGATCAGGATCCACCAAGAGGTAGAAGTGATTGAGGAAGAAACAGAGTCTTGCAGGGAAGCCAACGGCTTCAAGAAGAAACTGTGGAAAAAGCCTCTGAGGGCAGGATTGTGGATTGGTGAGAAGAGTGGGGAAATAACCATGAGACGCATGGAGTAAAGGGAATCTGCACAGGTATAGAACCTTAGGATGCGTGGAGTGAGGGTGTCTACTGGGGTGTAGAACCTCAGGATGCATGGTTGCTGGGCTTAGCAGTTTCCGAGGCAGGAGTTGAAGCCTCACTCCTATCCTTTCGCGGAGGCATACGCTCATTCGCCAAGTCAAGCTCTGAAAATATATAAATTTCATTAGACTTCTCCTATAATTTTTCTTCCTATCATTTAAAAGATTATTAAAACAAACAACCTAAACATAAAAAATATCTATTTTTGTCTTTTGACTGTAGCATGGCATTTGACATTCATAAACAATATACCCCTAAGTATTTTTTGTTCATTCATAGCTTTAAGATGTGCTTATATTTAACCAAACAAATGAATATTGCTTTCAGCATTCTTAGCATATTAGTAGAATATTAGTGAAACACTAGAGGGGGAAGGGGTTAAATAACTATCCCAATGGCCTTGTGCCGACCCTCAATTGGGTCAACCAATAGTGTCGGGAATATCAACACAGCCAAGTAACAGAAAACAATTCGCTAGCAGACAGAAAAGGTCATTGGAAAAGGGGGGAGGTAGTTATCTTTACATACTTTAAATATGTTAATAGAAAAATGAAGGTTACCTCTAGCTTCTTCGAATGAGGTGATCTTGTGGTTAGGAGAGAATCCTTGCAGAGCATTACAGAGGCTGGCCTTACCACCTGATTAATAGAGATACAGATTAGACATTACAAATTATAATAAGGTACAATATTTCTTTAGAACAGGAAACAGCGTTTTCCATCAAATGGACTTTATGAGTACCGAAATTTTTTTTTCAGCGTGGCTCCAAATCCAATTAATTTCAGCTGGAATAATTTAATGCCAACTTAACTGAAATCCATCTTTAATTTTTTTTATTTTAAAATCAGTGAAAAACTGCTTAATAATACGATTCGATAAACAATTTTCCTCATGCTTTCAATATTTTAATAAGCTTTGCTATAATCAAAGTGGCTTATTTTATTATTGAATTCATTACCTGACAAAGCTCCAAGAGGAAGGGCGCCAGTGGGAGTCAATCCCTTCAGCTGCACCACGGCCTCAGACTCTTCCCTGAAAAGTAAAAAATCTTGAATTAAGGAACTTGAGAATAAAAGTTTAAATTATCTATTTAGGGTTCTGCCGTTTGAAAATATATTTAAGGGTTACTACGGTTTTCGCGTTTTAATTATAATTTTTCGACTTTTCTTCCCGGCCCTCATATCTATTCTATCTATGAGGACAATATAAAAAAAATCACAAAACCTTTTCATTTTTGTTAATTTTTACTTTTAGAGATGTTCAGCATCAACATTTATAAAATTACCACCTCCATATTAATATAAATATATTATACTAGTAAGAATTTTTAATGGTGAAAAAGTTAGAAACAATTTCAATGCTGAAAATTTAATCAAATTTAAATATCTTAAAAGCAAAAAAAGATTTAGGCCCTTCGCGTACAGACAAACAAACCCTCTAGAAGAAATCGTATTCCTAGGGCAAAAATAAATGATAATCTTTATAAAAATAATCCAATGTTAAAATATGCTATGGAAAGTAATATTAGTAAAATGTTTTTGTTTACTCTGTAAGATAAGCCTATGTTCATTCACTAAAACAAAACATATTTAGTTCAGGGGTCTAATAGGATAAGACAATGGCCGACAAAGGGATAGTTGCATGAAGTGCATTTCAGAAACGTGATTTCAAGCATAAGATGAAATTATACCATCAAACATATATAATTTTGTATTACAATAAATAACAAACAATTAGACATCACTAAATTAGTCGTCATTCTGTTTTTGTGAAAATAAGTCGGCTATATAAATTGCATATATCACAAAAATACGATTCTAAAGTTTTGTTATTTTTAAAACTACATGGTAGAAAATTGAAATTCTTTCAAATATATGCCCTATAAATGTAGTTTAAACCATTAAACAGGAAAAAATATGAAGTTGACTAAATTCAAGTTAAAATGCATATTTCCTTCCGTAAAATAAGTGGTTAAAACGTTCGAACACTCAACTTAAACCAATCACAATTCACCCCAAAGTGTTAAGCAAACAAACAAGAAAACGTTATAATAAAACTTTGGGGACTAGTGTAATAAACACCCCTGTGTCCCCTCTCTCTCTGTACTTAGTTGCTCGCTGATTATTTTTTGAGTCCATCAGACATTTTAATTTAAGAAACAATGTTAGGTATCTTTGAAGTCATAAATTTTTCAAAAATCACCCCCCCTATCCTCCAAGAAATAATAGTTATTTCTCGCATCGTATTATAAACGGCTTTCCGCGGATATAAAATGTACAATTATGAGATTAAAACTATTTTTTTAGCCCCGAGGTGCCGAAGGCACGGGCTAAACAATGTTAGGTATCTTTGAAGTCATAAATTTTTGAAAAATCACCCCCTCCACCTCCAAGAAATAAAAATTATTGTTTTAAATGTAACGTGACTAACACATGATTAAATGAAACTATGTACAAACGAGAGCAAAAAAAAAGTTTAAGATGGCGATTGGGTGGGTAGTAAAGTCCGTCATTAATTCATTGATATTACATATGGCTAAAAATTTGAAAAGCTGTTAGGTTTTCAGACTTTGTAAGCATGGTAACCCACTCCAAATTATTTTTTTTTATATATTTTTAACACTTCTGTATTAAGCAATTGTTCACATCCTATTATATAACTACCAAAACACATAGATGGCGATTAATGTTTTCAAACGGTTCTAGCCGGTAGTTGCTGGTACTAGAAATTTAAAAAATAGTTTTTGGTATCATCTTACATGATTTAAAGCAAAAATATGCTACAAAAAAGTTGATTCCTACGTAATTTATGACAGATTTGCCCTAAAAATAGCCAAAAAAAAAACGGCTAAACGGCTGAGCTGTTAGCCGTTACTTTTTCAACTTTTTGTTCAATTTAGAGAAAATAGACCTACCAAGGATTACTCATGGCGAGTTTCGTAACAAAATTCGGATTCTAAGTGTCATTTAATCATTGATTACCTAAGTACAGAGAATACGCGCGCCATCTTGCCAATTGCGCGGATTTTGTTCCTGATAACTTCTTTCCTCTGCTGTGCTTGGCCTAAAACAAAACATTTCTTAATTCTTACAATATAATAACATGCAGTCCATCAAGTTTATTCATTTATATTTTATTTCTCCATCCAAAAGTCAACATTGCACAAATGTTTTTTTGTTTGCTTAAGAGAAAATATTTCAGAAAAAAACTTAACCAGATTAAACAAGATCATATAATGCTGGGACAACTGCAATTTTGCATCAAAAGGGAAATTCAATTTAAAATAATAAAATGTAGGGTAAAAGCTGATAATTACAGGAAAGTTATGTTATAGCAAATAACTATCACACTTTATATCAAAGCAAATTATAACTAGTTATTATAATCTATGCTATACTGTAAAAACCAAAGTCAATGGTTTTTTTTCTTGACAAATAAAAAATGGTTTTATCTGAAGTAGTTTTAGTAGAGCAGCTACCCTATAAAAGAGAGGTGTCAGTCAATTAAGTTTTTAAAAAGCTGTGCAACCAAAATATCATATTTTTGTGATTTACTTACAACATTGACTTGCTATTGGTACTATTTATGGATATAATTATCTCCCTTTGTATCTTGACATAGCTCAAAATATCATTAGGTATATGACCATTTAAAAGGGGTAGTTTCACGAAATTCATTTGAACTTAATTTAGTGAACCGCATATTTTTTGCTAGTTAATGGGTTAAACTATATTTATATGGCATATATTTGAAAGAATTTCAATTTTCTACCACGTAGTTTTGAAAATATCAAGACTTGAAAATCGTCTTTTTGTGATTTATGCAATTTAAAAAAAAGAGTTTTTTAAAAACTACGTGGAAGAAAATTAAAATTCTTTCAAATATATGCCATATAAATGTAGTTTAACGAATTAACCAGGAAAAATTGGCAGTTCACTAAATTAAGTTCAAATTCATTTCGTGAAACTACCCCTTTAAGATTGTTAACAACTTGAAAGACTAGAAGCCTTGCAAACAGAACATGATAAACAAATCATTCACAAAGAAGTAAAAAAATAAAATACATTGTTATGCTTTATAAATATACATTATAGGACATCCAGGAGAAATATTCTATCTGAATAAAACTATTTGGCCTCCAAAATTTATTTTGTTAAAATTAATAATTCTTTGTTGCTTTCTTATTATAGTACAAACACATGCAACAAAATATATATTGATTTTTAACTGACTAAATAGTTTGAGGCATAATAATCTTTCATCAGATAAAATATCATCTCCTGAAGACATCAGGCATACAGTATACAGTCCAAAGATATTCAACTTTTCTTATTTATATTAACAATTCTAAATAAATAAAACCATTTAGACTATTTGTCATAATTTTATAAGTAAAATAAAATAAAATCAGCCACAGTCTGAAACCTAAAAAGACATAACATAATAACACTCAAAAACAATTAGTACAGTTTTAAATACTTAATCTTAATATATAAAACACTCTTCATTATCTATAAATACATTATTAATGCAATTAATTTTATGTTAACTTTATAATATCCTTGTCTCATAAGGTATTTTTCTTCCTATGTTATTATTAAAATAAAACTTAAATTCTAAATTATCACTGTGTAAATTACGCTTTTTCTAAATGGTTAATTTCTGATATATTATTTATAAAATAAAAAAGATATAAACAAACATTTAATATAAAGCCTAAATACACAAGTTATATAGAAAGCATTATTCTTATTTTATTTAACTACAGTTGCAGTTTAAGCAATGTCTGTAATAATCTAGTTTTTTATTTATAGTAAAGTTCAGTGATGTAAATTTTTTCTTCACTCAAATGAATGACCTTTTATTTAAAAGGTCAAACATATAATTTTAAGTTTACTGTTCAAGAAAAATATTTTTACCCCACAGTTTAGGAAAAATGGACAGGAACCCTAGTTGGAACATTGCAGGTATTGAGTCAGATGATGCACATAAACTTGTAAACACATAACGTGTCTCCTATTTAAAATCTAAATTTGAAAAAATCGGTCATGTTATGGCCCACAAGAATTTGTTATTCTATAATATCAAGGAAAGCAAATAACTTTTTTTGGGAAAATTTAAGATAACAGTTTAACAATGAAAAATTGTTCCATTTTGTCAAATGCTCTGTTAAAGTCTTTAAAAAATGTCCATTCATACCTGTTCAGATTTTTAAAATAAAAAAAAACACTTATTGAAAGGTCCTTAAGTTTTTTTAAAACACCCACATCTTAAGAAAATAAAAATTTGGATGAATTAGTTTTGAAATTAAGTTCCAGTCAATTGCTTCCAACCTCAGGAGTAAAGTAAAACTATTTTCTGTATCTACATCACTGAAGCAAAAACATTCTATAATACACTTTGTATGTATGTTATATAGTATAAGCAGCAAAATGCATAAAATCTATGAAGAACATAATTCAGGGTAATAAAAATTACTCTCTCTAATCTGCATTTTGTATGTCCTATGAGTAAAATTATAAAATAATTTAACAGTATCTATCTATGAAATGAATAACACACCACTACTATTAAACCTCAATAGAATGGGTCATAAGATAATTATAGGATTGAAAAAAGTAAATTTGCAGCTTATGACTGATAGACAAAAAAAATATGTAGGTTGAAATAAAAAAAAGTTAAATACCTCCCGGGGTAATGTCAAATTTTGAAATTATTTACAAACATGAAAGATTTTAAAGAATTATAATCAATACTTTATAAGAAATTGTAAAAATATGAATTTTAATTTCCCTATTTCATAAGCTTTTAAAAAAAATTATGAAAAAGACCCATGCTAATGAGGCTGCATATATGTTGTATGCTGTGTGTTGCGGCATTCACATAGTTAAGACGCGCACACAATGTGTCACGCGGCATTCACAAAGTATAGACGCGCACACACATTCAGCATAGAGCATTATTAAGAAGATTGATGGATTAGGCGTGGCTAACCAAACCAAGACCCAATCAATCAATCACTCGCTGCACAACCCCTTACCCCGGGAGGGACTTAACCGCTGTTGCGGGGAGCGCGGAGAAGCATTTATATCATGTTTTAATAACTCCGTAGAAGTTGAGGTGGAGCTTCCTGCATCTGTGCGGCCTCGCAGCATTGCATCGCGAACTGATAACGTAAAAAATAACTTAAATGGGTGATCAAATAAAATTGTGATAAGATAATGGATTAAAGGACTTAATATTTTCTTTCTTTGTGGTTTAAGTGATGAATAGAGGAAAGTGAATTATTAGGGGTGTAAATTTCCCTCAATTTTCTAAATAAACAATTTTTAAATGTAAAGTTTTTTTTAAGAAAAAGGAAAAAGTACACCCCTGTAAGAACAAGTTTAATAAAAAGAATACAGTTTTTTTCGTCTGTATCATTAATGATTTATATTTTTGAAAAACTTTCTATTTTAAAGTTAGTATGTTTTTCAACCTATTTTAAAAAAAATTACACTATTCTAAGACATGAAGATATATTTCGATTTTAGCAATCATTTTCAATTCATTTTGTCTAAAAAA
>LS049438.1:3288-14531 GCA_900241095.1 Acartia tonsa | reverse complement strand
GATACTCAAGTATATTAAAATTCATTTCCCTACCGTTGTTTTCAAGACTCCAGGGACCAATTGCTCTTCTACATAAAGCTGGCTGGAATTACTTTATAAAATGTACAATGACTATACAACTGTATGTTTATATTAAAACTTGCGGCTACGCCCCTAGAAGCCTCTAGGGTCACTTAAAATTAGGGAGGGGAATTCTTCCCCCTTCCTTAATTTTCAACTTAAGTTTTAAAAAGAAAAAGTAAAAAATAAATTGGTGGAATAATTTTGTCCCAAGGATGGTTTTCGTTAGGAGGTTGGATATAATCTACCTCCCCCCAAATACTTATAAACCTTCCTTTTAACTATAAAAAGTTTCACTGTGAAAGAGTATGATTCATTGGTTAGCGAAATCATTCACTACAGTCAAAAAAAGCATATTACTTTATATAATAGGAATAGCGGTTACGACCCTAGCATTTAGGCTCTCCAAAAAATAGCTTAAACCATCACAAAACTCAAATCTAAAAATAAAATAGCCTAAAACCATCATAGGACCTACTTGAAGCCTAACTAAAATAGAGAACCCAATCGGTTCAGTAGATATTGAGATCTTAAGACAATAAACCCGTGATGCTTTATAAAAATATTTTTTTTTTGAATTTTAGACTTTTTAAAATATTTACATAATTGCAACATGTTTAATGTACCCAAATGGTTCAAAATGTAAAAAAATATTCACAAACAAATTTGAACTAATTTAAAACAAAATACATTTATTTGCTAAGTATCTATATTTGATATCTTAAATTACACAAATTAGACTTTTTTTGTCATTTAACAGCTTTTTTTAAGTTATGAAACGAAACTAGTATAACAGAGTAAATAATAGAATTTCTTGCTTTTAAAATTATTAGTTACATAACAAATAAGTTAGTTATATACTAATATATAATTGAAAATATTAACAAGGATGACAATATCCAAATGTAGCTCAAAAATTAGATTAAGGGCAAACATACACAAAGTATATTACCGTAATAGATTAGCAATTGGGAAATATGTATAGAAAAATTTTCAGTGTGTTATATATTTATTCAAAAGAAGGTTATACATAAATATATTTAAAGAGTTGATACACACAACAGTACAAAAAAAGCTTTGCTGTATAAAGAAAACAGTTAAAAAACAATAGAAAACCAATTTTGCTTGCTATGTAGATCCCAATGTTCATTTAAAATAGTTCTTAGACACTCTTACTTGTAACCAGCCATTGCAAAAAAAAATGTATAAAGAAAAATCTTACACTTTAAGTAATATTTCAAATTAATTGAAAAAAAAACTTCAATAATATTCTTACTGATGCTAAATTTAATTTAAGGAAGAAATTATTTTTATTGAATTTATATTTGAGTTTATATCCTTTACTTCTGTGGTTAAGTATTTTCTTCTGTGGGAAATGGAAAAAATGCTTTTGTTGTTGTTTGTAATCTTATTTGTACATTTTTACCCTTTTCTTTTGAAATAGATAGATGGAACAAGGATAATTATGTTAAAAGTAGCAGGAAATTTCACTGAGTTTTTATTGATTCTATGACATAATTATTGATATTCATATATTTATAGTTTAGTAGCCTATGATTATGCTATGGAAATTATTCGGGTATAGTCCCTTTCGTGGCAACGCACCTTAAGAGGCGATTCTTCGTATTTTTCACAGTAGCTTTTCTTCTATTTCTAGCCCCTGCGGGGCCAATTGCCTAAACCTGTTGGGTAATCACCTAAAGCAATATATCCTTAACCGAACCTAAAATAACCTATAAAAAGCCATTTTAAGAATAAGACGAATCGCCCCTTAAGGGGCGTTGCCACGAAAGGGACATTTCCCAATTATTCTTATAGTTACGGATTTCTTTCTTTCTTGGGTCTTTTTCATGTTCTCTAATAAAGTGAACCTTGAAGCAGGCTAAAATAACGATATATCCAATCCCCCCCCCCTTTAGCCCATTGCCTAAATTGTAAGTAGCAACCTAAATTACGACAATTTATTCTCTGTCATAATATCCATGTAAATTCTATCCATTTTTATATTTTTATAAAAAAAAAATATTCTCTAAAATATATCAACTAATAATCTCTCAAATTGTATGATTACTTTCAAAAATATTTTATCCTTTTTATTGCTAAACTATAATAAACAAAATTTTGTTGTTTTTCTATATATTTTTTTCTTATTGTTATCCTATTTTCAATATGTATTATTTTCAGAATAGAAGCCTAAAATGAGCCAAATAGTTTGAGAGCAGCAGACTCGCCCAACAATGAGAGTATTTTGCCAGTCAATTGACAAATATTTCTGTGAATTTGGCAGAGGAGCCTCACTGGTTTTACTAATTCTTTTTCTTACAAAAGGTAGGTTCTTATCTTTCTATCATCTGTATCAAAATATAATTTACTTGCGGCTACGCCTCTAGGGGCACTTTAGGTGAGGGGAAGGGGGGGGGTCTACAATCCATCACTACTTTTACTTTGATTTTAGTTTTGAAATAAAAAAAACATTTAACTTATTGTAATTATAATCATTAAATCATAAATAAGAATATGTCTTTTTATCTTTCTTTTCCTTAAGATCTCAGTTAGGTCTTAGCTTTCAAGGAATATTCCTTCTGGTCATATAATGGATATAATGAATCTATGGACAAAATATTTTAACCCCCAGAAAAGAAGTAATAAACAAAAATAAAGGTATGAAATGGAATTAATACAATTTCTTTAGAAAAGACTTACTTTTTAAGTGTCGAGTTCTAAATATCCAAGTATTATATAGATTAAAATATATCATAAAAATTCAGTCCATATCTTGGTTTTATAATTTTTAATTTCTTTTTATGAAAAATTCTTTCAGATCCTTCATTTTTTTGTAAGGAAAGAAATTGACATTACTGTAGACATTATAATCAATTTTTGAAATTTTAGAATGACACTTTGACAGTTGAAAAGGTTTCCTTATTTGACATCAGATTTTTATTTCTTCTACTTTCTTTCATAATCAGAAATTATTGGTTAGTTTTGTGTTGTAGCAGGGATGATTTTTTGGGTAAAATCAAAGTTATTTTTACCAAATCTCATCACTAGCAGGTACACCCCTAGAGGTCTCTAGGAGCACTTTAGGGGGGTGTTGGGGTTCAAGTTGATCCCACCAACCTTTAATCTAATTTCTAAAGAAAAAAAAGTAAAAAAAATTGCAGGGTGGGTGATTTCTCTTGAAAGGGTGGTCCTACCCTTCCCCCAAATAGTTATAAATCTTCCTAGGACCAATATAAAGCTACATTGTAAAGCGGAATTACCATATCAGCGGTTAGCGAGAGCCTTTGTTACAAATAGACATACAGACATCCTTTTACTTTTATACAAGGTTAAAGCCTCAATTTGTTGTTTCACATATGTTACAAATAAAAAAAAGATAGATAAGTGGTAGGATAGAAGACGGATATATAATTTCCAAGACATCATTTGTCACTTATTCCGACATACTGTCGAATGCTTTCAGAATTTGAAAATATGAATTGTAATTGAGGCATAGGGGTTATATATCTGATAAAAACGTGAGGGTTATGAGGATTTTTATAGAAGCAAATATCATATCCTATTTTTCATATAATTATCTTATCTTCAAGGTAGTTATAAAATATGATGCATCCTGTAAAAATTAAGTTATAATGCTCTAAACTAAGGCTAGAATTCCATTCAAAGGCAAACTAAAACAAACAAAGAAATGCAGTGAAAATGGCTCCCGTAATAAAGGCTTTTTGTGAGAGAAAAAATCAGTGGAGTTCACAGCAATTCATCAAGAGGGTCTAAAACAATTAGGGATAAAAAAGGAAAGAAAGGTCATCCCGATTTCAATATCGCCCTCATACTGTAAGCCACTGATGCAAAGTCTTATGTAATATGTCAAAGTGCCAAAAATAATATTTAAAGTAGAAGGGTCATAAAGACTGAATTTTTTCTTTCTACTGAAACTTTTTATCCATAAATGCCTGATCCTTTTAGAAGCAAGAATAGATAAAATCTAGATTCATATTCACTAAATCAGCCGATAGGAAAGCATTAAAGGAATGTTGGTTAGAAAGTGTACAGATTTTGGTATGAAGTGGCAGCAAGCTTTTCATTTCATTCGCATGACTAGTCGGCTTTAAATACTCACATTTCTTTGGATATAGCTTTGCTTGGGTAAAATATATTGTGAAAAAAAATCCCTCATATAATGTGAAGCATATGACAAAACATATATACATATATATATAATAAGGAAGCTATGAATATTTGAATTTTTTTTTAAAAGTTGCCCATTGAAAAATGATAACGTCAATAAAGATTATTGTTAGTAGTATTGGAAAAGGTCGTATATCGTATTACATAAAGAAGTAAGGATTTTTTTGTCTGAAGCTTAAGATTTTAATAACTACTGAACTGATTAAGTTCTTTGGTTTAGGGAACCTTCACATTGGTCCCCAGATGGTTTTAGGCTATTTCATTTGAAGATTTAAGTATTTGGAATGTGTTATGTTATTTTTTTAAAATTTTCTAATACACAGACTCTATATGGTAGGGGCGCAGCCAATGGTAAGAAATAAACGAAGGTGTTTGTCTGCTAGAATTTTCCTTTCAAGTTTGATTATGTAAGATGGGGCCAGATTGACAATCTAGATCTACTAAATCTATTGGAGCAATCTTCTTAGTTGTGCCAAAACTTAACTAAATTTTCTTCAAAGAGATTAAAGAAGCTGAGAGAGGCAGAGACAATAATTTGATTTGAAAATTGGGACAAAAATTGATTCATAATATCATTAGAGTTTTTGCATTTTTCACACCTTTCATAGATTTTTCAAATAAATTAAGTTAAGGAATGAATAAACCAATAAAATTAATATTGAAGAAACCGTTCCTTTTTCAAAACAAAACAATAAAAAGGGTCATTTAAGTCATGCTATTATTAATTTTGACCAAATGTATTTGCATATACATAAATGAAATGTTCATAATTAATAACAGTTTGACTTAATAAGCGCATTTGACTAAACACCTAACTAAGAAAAACAATGACCTATTTTTTATGTTTAAAATATTTGTCTGTTTTTTATATATGTATAAAAGTAAATATGCATGAAATATCAAAATATACAGAATATCTGTATCTTAGATCTGCTTGTTTTCAACACATACAATGTAAACCTTTCAATATCAACAGTATCAAATCCAAAAGATGTTTCTGTATTTCTGTAGTTGCTTTATTTATTCTCTTTAGTGTCTTCTAACCAAACCACTTTTTATGGAAGCTACTTTATAATTAACTTCATTTATCTGTCCAATTCACTTTATATATCTGTCTGGGGAAACTGAGATTTACTCAGCTGCTATTAGAGCTAGTCTTTTTATTTTTATTGTCCATATTCCAATGCATTGTGAAGGATACTGTGTGCAAATTTGGATTTTGTAGTGATAGATGAAAGGACAAGTAGCTTTATTTATACTTTTTGACATAACTTTTGATGATTCATTCTGTGAAGATACAATGAGCATTCAGTATTTGACTCACATTGTCTGTCAGTCTGTCTGTCAGTCATTCTCAATAACTTTCATTTGTATGTCCTTATTTTTCTTCTTTTATATGACCACTGAATATTTGATCAATAATTTACTTTGTCTGTTTGTCAATCCAAGATATTTAAAGCTTCGCTACTTTTGAAAGTTGTCATTCTTGTTTAAATAAGGTCTACTGTAAGTTAAGACTCTAGGGGGCTAGGTGTCGCTTCGGGTACTTGACCTCTCTCCACGCACCTTGGAACATACATACAATACTTATATTACTGTATATAATAGGAGAAGCCTTTTTTTGTTTGAAAACAGCTAATACATAAAATAAGGTTTATATAAGTCCTGCATATCAGTAAAATTGTGTTTAAGGCCAGTTTTGATCATATAAGTCACCTATCTATGTTTGTAGCTAAATGATTATGAAAAAGAAGAAAAAAATACTTGTCAAAATAAGATTCTTTTTAAAATAGATATCTACCTTTTTTGTGATACATATCAAAAGCTAATGTTTGGTATTTTTGTTGAAATAGTAAACAACGGCCTATTTAAATTCCATACTGTTTTATGCAGACTTTAAACATAGGGGATAATATTACAGTTTAATAGGTATATTGATAGATAGATAGATAGATAGATAGAAAGATACTAAACATAAGGTCAGTTACAGGCTTACTGTTGTTCGAAGAATTAGCATCAAATCTCCAATAATTTGATATTAGGGGAAGCATATCAAAATATACATTTTTGGGGTTAATCTTGATTCTTCATACTTGGGTAGCTTTTAACAAGATTAGATAGTAGGGAAATGGGACAATTATTCTGAAAAAATAAATAAAAACAGTAATGCAGTTACTATACAACTATTCGTTCGCCTGTTCGTCAGTGCTTCAGACATATCTTATAATTTAGATAAGCTGAGACAATATTGGGTAAATTCTCTCATTGTTTGGCTTAAATTTGATTGGTTGGTTCAAACCAATAATGTCAAAATTTTTCAATCTCCAGAAGGGGAAATACATGAGTTATTGTCTAAAGTTGGCTAAACACTTACCTCCCGGAATTTTAATCGTATCCTGATTTTAAGCATCTTTTTTTCAATCATAAATTTTTTATTTTGTTTTTAAGATGTCTGTATTATACATTTTTCTTTATTTTAATATCCGAGGAAAGCTGTCTATAATACGTGCGATAAATAAATAGTATTATATAGAACATAATAATCGACTTTCTAACAAACATGCCACTCTCCCTGCAGTTTCGACAAAATTAAACTTTGAAAATTAAAGGATATTTTAGATTGCAAAAATATCTAACATAGCCTTTAGTTTTTAAAGGTCATATGATTTGACTCTTGATATTATTATCCTCTTATATAAAGTAGTGAGGTTGTTTTTATGTACTAATGTAACTTAAAATTTTGATTATTATTGAACCGATCAAGTTCTCCATTTTGAAAAACTTTAACATGGGTATAGCGGTGGTTCTGGGCTTTCTATTTTTAGATTAAGGTCTTTGAACAGTTTCAGGCTATTTTCTTTACTTATTCACACTTTCTATTATAGAGCCTCTAAATGCTAGGGGTGCATCCAATATTAGATAACATTATTCTTTTTTAAAAGCTCTCCAAATCAAATGGATAATCCAACATTTACAAATAAATTAACGTTTTTTATCTTGAATATGCAGTTTTTTTCACTAATTATGAGGCTAACCAATCGTTAAAAGTACTTGCAATTGCGGTAATTCTGTTTATAGATTTACTATACTTTTAAAATTGTACCTGACTGTATCAGGTATCATCCTGACAAGTTTACAATCGTTATGATAATTTTAACATGCCTAATTAAACGATCAATAGTATCCGTTACGGACGTATGGCCCTCTAAAAAGAAAAGCTTCGTTGTAGATCATTGGCGTGAACAGGGTTTTGCCAGCCCTAAGTAGGTCGCTGGTTTGTATGTATTGAAATTTGACAAAAAAAAATAATTAATCCTTTAAAGAACCTACAAGAATGGATGTAATATACGTGGATATAGTGTCAGCGAAAATTATGTTTTTGATTTAGATTGCTACTTTTGTCCTCATATATTAGTCCAGTATGAGTGGAGGAGATGGGGGTATCGTTATATTAGCCAGTTGGAAGGACCATTCTATTAAAGTAGGCGAAAATATTTCTTAGTTAACACTTAGTTTATATCCTTTTATATAAAGTACTAAGCCTTTTTGTTTGTAGTGAAATATCTAGCTAACCATTAAACCGGTATGAGTTTTCTTTAAAGGGAAGTTTCGTATAGACCCTGAGATGGTTTTAGGCTTTTCTTCTGCCCTTCCATATCCTTTCGAATATAGAACCCATAGATGCTAGTACTATATAAACGCTTAACGAGACTTTATTAGAAGCTACGCTGCAAAAATGTTCATAAATAAAAAAGTTAGAAAAGACAGTAGACATAGACATTAGAATTGAATTATGGCGAAAATAACATTTTCACCAAATTATTTTGTCCTAAATTGCACCAACATTTACATATTAAAAGGTTAGATAAATGGAATACTTTGATAAAGCTGGTACCAACTTCTATGCAAATGTGTGTATCGTATTGAATCGAAGAAAATTTTCCTCGTTAATTTAAATAAAAATCATAAAATTAGTTCAGGTTTTATTGGCCCCAATTGGACTATTTTTTTCTATCCGTGGAAAACATCCAATATTTAACAAGATGCCATAAATAAACGTTCCTTTTTAAAAATCATCCTTCACTTTCAATTTGACAACCATAACCTCCTCAGTTTGATTCTTATTTAAAAATATTCAGTCTATATATGTACATAGGTTTAGATCTTCTAGCTCTAACCATTTCTTCTTTCTTCTTCATAATAATAATAATTTGCTTATAAGAGTTTGTGTTTCTTTTCCGTCCAGAACAAAATCGCCCCAGTTAAAAAAATCTTGTATTTATTTTTTTATATTTAATAATTTATTTCAAAGCTCCTAAGAAAACAATTAAATAATCGGCACAGCAGTAAACGAGATGTGCACAGCAGTTTCAAAAATCTTTATTTGCCAACCTAAACGTGCACAGTCCTTGGTGTCTCTATTTATTTTTATGGACAATTGCAAATACTTCTAAAAAAGAGCACTTAAGTCATTATTTTTAAACTGAAAAATTTTAAATTTGCTAAAATATGGAAATTTATTTAGAGAAAACGGCGCAATAATAATACTTAGAGTCGTTGCTGCTGTTTTACAATTGTCTGTACGCTCGTCTGTCATTTATATAAGACTCTCCATTTAAATATAACTCGAAAGATCGCAAAGTAAATGAAAATTATCATGCTTATATTACTAACGATAGTCAAATGTAATATATGTAATCGTATTTCAAAATGGCTTTTGATAGGTTTTTAAAGTAATTCCAGATTTCCATCTGAAATAGCAGTCAAGCAAATCACATTTCCTAATATCAATTCAACGTTCCTCCTACCATTACCGACAATTGGTGAATTAAAACAAAATTATCTTAAATAACAGCTAATTATTCATATAGCTTTAGTGGGACAATTCGAACGAAAATTTTAGGTTATAGAGAAACTTCGCTAATGGTACAAAAAATATTTTAACAATCTATATATTATTATTTGGATGTTGCACCAGATTTTCATACAGATTTCTGATAAAGTAATACTCGAAGATGGCTAAAATAACGATATCCATCCCCTCCCCTCTTACTGAATGAACTAACTGACCAATAAATGAGGTTAACGTCCAATTTAGTAGCAAATGTCGCTTATTGTTTATCACATAATACATATTATAACGTACAGACAGACAAACAAACTATTAAAAACATGTAAAGAATTTTCGCGGACAAAAAATAACTATTTTGCTTTTATCTAAATTTGCATACAATACTGAATCAGCGCATTTTAGACATACTGCATTTAATGTATATTTATTTTATGCTGTTCAGTAATTTCCGCATATTTATAAAATAATAAAGTAACACAATTTCAATAATATTTGCTTCACCTTTATAAATGTAAGTAAATCTCTTATTTTGCTATTTTGAAAATTGATCTTAGAGGACATAAAATATCAACAAACATATAGATGTCCTAATACTTAAGTAAATACTAGCGCTGTCTATGTTCCTAGAGGCCTCTAGGGGCACATGCATTTATCAATATATATTTTTTTTTTTTGGGGGGGGGGGTTCTTTGTCATATGAGGATGGTGTTATCATCCCCCAAAATAGTAAAAAAACTTACCAGAGCTGGATCTTTAAATCATTTTATTGGTGAGCAAGATCGGAGAGAGCCGAATTTCAGCCAATCACAGCGCGGCATTTCATAAAATTCTGTGCTCTCATTGGTGGAAAGTTGGCTCACCCCGATCTGGCTCACCACAAATAATGATTTAAAGATCCAGCTCAGGATCTATAAGAGGCTACATTGCATTGTAAAGGAGAATGATATTGGTGCAGCTGTTAGCGATATAAACTTAGCGATATAAACTTAGATACAAAAGACAAAAATACATCCTGTTACTTTTATACATTGATGATATGATTGCAATGAAGATGTAACAAAGTGTGAAATTAAACGCAAAGCTTATTTTATATGAAAACAATATGGATATTTGTAAGGTGCAGCTATTCTACAAACATGGACAAGACTTTCAGTTCGACAAGTCATCCACACATGATATATGTACATATATTTAATATTTTCTAACTGTTTTTTTTCCCTTTTTTATGGCGGTTTCCTCATATGCTTATATTCTGTAAGGTTAGGTGAAGTAAAGGCTAGAGGAGCCCTGAATGGATAGAACCCCGAAAGAAAAGTACTCAGTAGACCTGGACGTCCAAGCTTATTCTTATTTTATTTTGAGAATGGTAAAATGGGGGGTTTAAAAGGTTGGAAATGGTAATACATAATATAATGTATTTTGAAAAATGTATAAGGGAGTAAAATAAAAGAACAATAAATAAAAGAACAGAAAGCATTTTGCTTGCAGACAATGAGGGTATCCACAACTTGGGGTAGGTAGTTGTCTGGATTATACATCTAAGCTTATACATTTATTTTGTACACAACGTATCCTTGTTTAACTTATAATTTGCATATATCAAAAGCATAAGTACCTTCAGAAAGATATCATTTGACAATAACAGATTTTCAGAGGCCATTTGCAACTTATCATTTTGAATGTGGGTTCATTCTCTTTCTAAAACAGCCTAAAACCAGGAGAAACATAAGGTATAATCTTTTCTTAGAGAACAATGTGTCCATGATTTGAATGCAATAAATATTTGAAATACTTTATATAAAAACACTATAAAAAATTCAATGTTTTTAGACATTTCTTTAGTAGTTCTCTTTAATAGAACTACTAATATTTCTCTTCATGTATGTTTATTAAGATCTGGTAAAAAGCTGGACCATTTTTCAGGGTGCTTGAATAAACTTCCTCATTTTAGGTTTTAAATGTCATAAATTTATCTATTTTGTTGAAGAGGTTTTTTTTATGAGAAGGGGGAGGGTGATGTTAGATAATATACCCCATCAACATTTCAAAAAAATTAAGGGGTGTTAAAGTCACACCTAATGTTTTTTTTTTGGGGGGGGGGTGGAATCATAATTCCTCAGTACTCTGAGATTACAGATTT
>LS049429.1:0-10290 GCA_900241095.1 Acartia tonsa | reverse complement strand
ATTTTAGAGCTTTGCTTTTATGGATGTTGTCATCCCTGTTTTATTAATACTTACGTCAGGCCAAACTTTTCTCTCCCTCCAATTTGCCCATTTGAATTCAAGGCGAAAACTAAAAAAATAAACATATTGATTATTTATTGAATATTCTAAAAATATCTGATAATTAAAAAAAAAGCTTCTTTGGGGCTTTCACATAAAGTGCCCAGTGAGCATTGACAACTAAATAAATTAAAAATAAGGTGGTGTGTTCATTTCTTTGTGCCTAATCTCAGCGGTGTGTACACCTGCGGAACTACTTAGTACCCATTATAACCTAATCTGACCTAAAGTAATAAGAAATAAACAAACAAATGAAAAAGGCTACCCACCTTATGGTTAACTTTTTAAAAATAAGTTGGGGGGGGGGGTATTATTGCTCAATAAGCACTTGGTGTGAAAGTATAGCAGACAAACCTAAAATAAAGACTTGCTACGCTTTGATTAATAGTGGTTCCCTTGTAAAACTTGCCTGATGTTAACATTAAATTGATTTAAATGTTGTTTAAAGTTTGATTTAAGATTCCTCCCCCATCATACATAAAAGGGAGAAATCTACTATTATTATACTTAACCTGCCCTAATGCTGTAAATATTTCAGTTTTAGCCAATGTAACCTAACCTAATTTGTATAAATATATCTTTAATTTAGTATTGAAAACACTTTAGCCCAATAATCTTGTATATAGACTTTTCTGCTGTTGTTTGAGTTAGAAGCGAAGCTTCCCTACTAATTAGACATTGAGGTCAGTCCGTCGGTCATGTCCGCATTTTCTACTAACCTGGGATTATAGTCTGTAATTAAATTGTGAATTGTTAAAAGTATCACAACTATACTTGATATTGTTAATACTAAAAACAAATATTCTTTCATTATAATTTTTTAAGGTGATTTAAAAAATAGCAAAGCAAAAAAACCACGGATTGACAAACGGACAAAGAGGAATATAGAGCAAATGTTAAAAAGTCAAAAAAAAGATAGGAAGAAAAAAATCACAAAACCTCCTAAAAATGTTTTGTAGCCATGACAGACGTACTGACGGACAACAGAGTATGTTGTAAACTGATGCTCTTTGAAAAATGGGGATCCTCACTAAAAAATCTGCAATCCATGTCCAATAGCAGATTAGAAAATCATACTTCCGTCCAATAGCATTACGGACGAACTGAAAGATTGACGTACAGACAAAATGAATCAAGAAGTAGCTTCGCTACTATTGATAAATGAAAGAAAATCCTGCCATAAATGAAATTTACTTTCGCTGAGTTCCGTTTCAATTTTATCCATAATACTGACATTTTCACTTAAATAGATTAAATTAGTTATTAATCACATCATATTATAGACAGCTTTCAACGGATAGTAAAATTATTTCCAGTTTTGTTGACCTCAGGCGGGCCGAAGTCCCGAACAAACAACTTGGTATTAATTAAATGATTTTATTATAAAATTTTTTCAGTATGGATTCTAATCCAGTGGATATTAATCGATTTCAAAGCCATACTGGAAATATAATCAGTTTAGTACTTATAAGCCAAAGGCAGTGCGAAAGACTGGAGTAGGGAGGTGTTAACATGCCCCTCAGATAGAACCTCCCTTTTTTACCTTTTCAAGATTCACTCCCCGCACGCCTTTGATTATAGTAAATTTTCTTTTATTAGTATCAAAGCTATTCTTTGATTCGAAATGTCCTTCCGACCGTCCGAATTCTTTAGCCGTTTTTTTGTCTAATCTAAGCTTCTATTACAGTATGAAATTTGGGGTATAGTCCTCTTAAGGGGCGTTTCGTCGTATATTCACAGTAGCTTTTCCCCTATTTCTAGCTCCTGAGAGGGGCTCTAACCCTGCTGGGCCAATTGTCTTACCCTGCGGGCAATCACCAACCCCACTTAACCTAAAATAACCTATCAAAATCTTATGTGAAAATACGAAGAAACGCCCCTTAAGAGGCGTTGCCACGAAAGGACCTATACCCGAAATTTTCAATCTTCAATTATTTCAAATGATTTCTCAGATTTATTAGTATCTACTCTAGTATAAAGAAAGAAATTTTTAACATTGAAAAATTCTTAATAAATTGAAAACTTAATAAATAAAAAAAATCTCTAGGGGCACTTGAGGTGGAATTGAGGGGGAGGGGGGGGGTCAATAAAATCCATTTTCAATTTCGTTTTAAGTTGAAAAGGTAAAAACATTTTTTTTAAGGGGGGGATGGGGCATTTTTTCTGGGGGCGATTTCTCTTGGGAGGGTGGTGGTAACCTCCCTCCTTATGAGAAGCTATATTGTAAAGTTAAACCACTAGATCCCTCCATACAGACAGCCAGAGTGAAACACAAACGGACAAACATCCGGTTTCTTTTTTATAAAGATTACATTATTATGTACTAGCGGCTACGCCCCTAGAAGCCTCTAGGGGCACTTTAGTTAGGAGGGGGGAAAGTCGACCTCATTCCATATCAAATTTGAGTTTCAAAAATAAAATAAAAAATTTTTGGGGGGGAGGGGGATGAAGACACCCTCTCCAAAAAAAGTTTAAAACCTTCCCAGGACCTATAAGAAGCTTCACTGTAAAGGAGAACAATATCGGTTCAGCGGTTAGCGAGATCCTTCGGGACAGACAAAAAAACGCTTAATACTTTATATAATAGGATATGTATTAAAACTTACTTTTTAAACTGTTTATAATGGCGGTGCTTTTGAATTAAAATTAATTTTCAAAAAATCAATATTTTGGGCCTTTAACTAAACTTTATCATTTTACTTCACTGATTACTAATCTGTTTCATTATAACTTAAACTAAATTTTGATGACACTAATTCAAGTATTAATTAAATAAATATT
This sequence comes from Acartia tonsa, assembly GCA_900241095.1. Lineage (NCBI taxonomy): Eukaryota > Metazoa > Arthropoda > Copepoda > Calanoida > Acartiidae > Acartia > Acartia tonsa. The sequence goes on along the minus strand of LS049429.1, from coordinate 7,410 downwards.
GGCTTGAAAACAAGGATGAAATTCATCAAAAAAGCGGAGGTCTATACTTTTAAAAATCAAACAAATGAACATTCGAAAACGTCGCCCTTACTCTTACTGCACATAAATTTGTATGAAAAAAACGCTTTAAAAATGAAGTAAATTCTATTAAAAACTAGCGGCTACGCCCCTAGGGGCCTCTAGTGGCATTTTATTAGGTTGAATTCAATAACCCAATTGAGATTTAAAAATTGAATTTTTTTCGGGGGGGAGAGGAGGGGGGATTTTCAAGGGGCGATTTATTTTGGGAGGGTGGTGGTACCCTCCCCCAAAATAATTACAAACCTTCAATGGACCTATAAAAAGCTACCCTGTCAAGGAAAACCATACCGGTTCAGCGGTTAGCGTGATCCTTTGGTACAGACAAATAGACAGACAAACATCCTGTTAATCTATAATACAAAGTAGAACGATGTCTGTCTGTCCGTCTGAAGCTTAAGCTATTTTTTTGGGGGGGTGGAAAACCCCCAACTACCCCCCCTCAAAAAAAAATTGATTTAAAGATTGAAAAGAAAGCGTTATGGATAACCTATACAATTATGGTTCGCAGTACCAAAATATGTTTTTTTTTTAAATATGTTCGAAATAAGTGGTTGAATCTCCATTTTTAAAATTACCTCTTGGGGCAAAGCCCCTAGATGCTAGGGGCGAAGCCGCTAGTTTATTATAAGGAGTTTAGAGTTGCTATGCTTTTAATTAATTCTTGTGCAAAGTTTGATGTTTTTAGGACAATTCTAACACTATTTGTGACGGATAGACGGACTGACACTAAATTTGGAAAATTTCTTATTTTGTAAAAACATATGTTAACATTTTGACCACTTGTATTAAAGCATACCCTAATATCAAAACACTTGGTTTGAAGCTAAACTGTAATTAGAGATGTCCGTCAGTTCGTCTTGTAGAGTGTCAGAACTTAATAAGCAGAAATTGCACATAAATTTGTTGTAAAATTGCCTAAATACCGGATACTGTATAATGACAAACTTTCTTTTTTATGATTTAATTATAGAGATGCTTTGCTTATAGCATTGGACCTTGTTGTCCTAGAAATCATCATTGAAAATATCAGAATAAAAGGATTATTATATCATATGAAATAAAATATACGTAAATTTGTTGCAAAACTTCTTAAATACAGAATTCTTTTAAAGGATATACTGACATTTTTAGGACTTGATTATAGAGATGAGCCCCTTATGATATTTTACCTTATTGCTATAGGAATCATTACTCCAAAAATCAGATCAATTGGATGATTATATCACATAAAAACTGTTATTAAAAAAGTTAAAATATACGGACATTTTGGTAACGATTATAGAGTTTCTACGCTTTATAAATCGTACCTTACTACCACAGAAATCATCATGCAAAGTTTGAAATCGATAGGACAATTCTAACATGCCTAAATAAACGAAAAAAGCTATCCGTTACGTCCCTAATTATATAAAAGCTTAGCTTTTAAAAAACAAATCACACTGTTTAATTAGCATACATTTTATTAACTATATGCTTGATTAGCAAAATATGAAGGTTTTGTCATGTCAAACCGCGAAATTGGTTGAAAAAATACAATTTTAACACAAAACGTAAACATCACTTGAGTTATACAGTAAGGTATAATCCTCAATAATAATTATTTCCACTTTGAATTATAATATTTTATTATTTACTAACGGCTTCGCCCCTAGAGGCCTCTGGGGTGAAGAGTTTACACCCGGCCCCCACCCCATTTTAAATTTTAGATTTAAATAGAAAAATAAAATTTTTTTTTTTTTTTGGGGGGGGGTGGTTTTTTTATAGTGGTGATTTCTCTTGGGAGGGGGCTGATACCCTCAACTAAAATAGTTATAAACCTTACCAGGACCTATGAAAAGCTACCCTGTAAATGTGAATCATATCAGTTCAGCGGTAAACGAGATCCTTCGGTATAGACAAAAAAAACCTTACTACTTTATATAAGAGGATTTTATCAAAGTTTGTCATATTGTTGATAAATAAATTTGAACTAAAATGTTTACTATACACCTGTGTTAATTATTAATTAGAATTTGTTTCATAAATATTAATACTAGCGGTTACGCCCCCTATAGGCCTTTGAGGGCAATTGAGATTTATTTTAGATTTTTTTTAAAGTAAACAAAAATTTTGGAAGGGGGGGGGGGTTAAGGGGCAGCAATCCCTCCCACCCCAACTTCATTTTTATTTTAGTCTAAAAAAGAAATTTTTTTCTTGAGGGGGAGGATTTTTTTTCTATGGGCTATTTCTCTTGGATGGGTACCCTCCCTCAAAATAGTTATAAACCTTCCCTTGACCTATGAGAAACTACCCTGTTAAGGAGAACACGATCGGTTCAGCGGTTAGCGAGATCCTTCGGTACAGACAAACAAACACACAAACACAAATACACACAGACAAACAAACATCCTTTTACTTTATTATAAGGATTATACAGTAAGATATATGCATGGATTAGAGACAGATAAATTTTTAAAAAAATTTTAAAGTCGTGTACAGATCCGCCCTCCCTTTCCCCCTGACCATTAATTGAAATCAGCTAAAAATAAGGAAGGGGTAGTTTTATCTGGTCTTTGATTAGTTCCTTCTTCTAGGTTAGGTTAGGTTAAATTGGGTACAGGATAGCCTCGCAGGGTTAGGACCCCCAAACATGCTAAAAAGCAGTCAAGGATCTGTCTTGCTGCTAATGTTATCAAATGGTCAAACATGCCCCATGCTTTGGAGAATCTACACTAGAAAAATCAGACTTCTATCTTTTACAGTCTCTGAGTAAATCTATTTTTAAACATAATCTTATAGATAAAAAATAGACGAACTGACCCTAGTTATAGAGTAGCTTTCACAAGTTAGAAAATAAAATACTAAAACTCTAAACATAAAGTTAGCTCTCCCAATACACGTATATATAATTGTGTATCTAACTGTTTAATACGACCTGACTAAATATGAGCAAATATTAATCAAAATTAAATCAATAATTAATATTAATGACCAAATTTTTCCATCAATATAACAATCCAAAAGGAATGTCCACTAATGATTTAACTCACTATAAGTATATAAAATTAAGAAAGCCAACTTACAAACATAATATTGTGAACAAAATATTAAAGGACGGATTTTAAAGAAGTTTTTTTATAAAGTTAATTTTTTATATTCTTCAATATTTAATGCTTTTGTTTATAGGATGCTATTAGTTGATCTGTTTAGCTAAAAGTGCAATGAAAAATTGTTTTTAACCCAGTTTTTTAACATCCCCAAAAACTAATCTAAAAATTTGTTCCAAAGAAGACCACCAATGTTGATGACAAGTTGGAGGATGTTTAGAGCAGAAAATCCTAGCCAGAGTCCCAGAGCGCTACCAAGGTCCACAATCAAACTAATTAATAAATTAGTATTAAATGTAACAATTGAAATCAAATTTAATTTGAAATAAATACATTTTTACAATGAAAATGTATTTTTTCCCAGTTGTTATCACAGATAGACTGCTAAAATTTTGTATTACGATTTGTATGACCTTTGAACATCTATTCTATACAATTTATTTAATCCATCTTTCTGTTATGCTTTGTTCAGCACAGGACATCACAAAGTAGAGTAAAGGGAATGCCTTGGCCCCAAACAGGCGCAACTCATTACCATGCACAGTTAGGATCTCCAGACAAAGATCATGAAATCAAAGGGTTGGTTGTCTGTAATGAACTGTACCACTGGTATAAGGTGTAGGACAAAGAGTCTGGCCTTGAGTTGACAAGAGCTAGATCTTTAAATGTATAGCCGTTGACGTAGCCGTAGCTGTAGTCGTGGCCGTAGTCGTAGCCATAGCAGTCACCACTGCCAGTGCTGCCAATAAAACATCAATTTTTAAATGTTTGAAGTTTTTACTTATTATTATTATCATTTACTTATTTTTAAAGCCGTGGCCATGCGTAGCCAATTTGATTTAAAGATCGCTATTAGGTTAGTGGCTGTACTTCTGGCAGCGGCAACGGCTACACATTTAAAGATCCAGCTCTTTGACTGTTCAGTCACAGTACAACTCACCCATACGACATTAGCATTATCTGTTATGCTTCATCACTACTTTCATTTGTTTTGCTGTTCTTCAGAGCTATGCTACTTGTGGATGTTGTCATTATTGGTCACTGTGTAATGAATAATTCAACTTACTTGAATTCATCAAAGCTATACATTTGAGTTAGAACTGTTACAGCATTTTCAATAGTTAGATACAGATAAGCATGATCCTCCATGTTAACTTCTTGGTAGGTTGTTTCAATGTTTACTCTCAATTCCTGGCATGGTGGCAAGCAAACCTGATTGTGAAAGGGCTAAATTAATTTAGCTGTAGTAAATATATTTTTATAACAAGAGTTCTACAGAATAATAATACTTTGAATAAATCAATAATTTAAAATGGTTGGATAAAAAGTATTTAACTGCTCTCTTCTCTGAATCCAAATTATTTTAGCATGATACAAATTGGCTCTGAACTGTGATGAAAACCTATATACAGAATAGTTTTTATAGGAAAAATAAATATTCTTGGTGTTTACTATTTTTGGTAGGATAGCGCATTAGAACCTATAATTTTTTCTTTCTGTATTTGGAAAAGTTACTATAAATTCTTTTAGAAATTTTGTTTCTTGGCTTAAAACCCACATTTAATCTGATTTTTTATTTTATTTAAAGAAACATATTTTAGCCAGTCCTTAAGTAACTGCATATCAATCACACCCATAAGAATACTTCTAAATTCTTCATCCAATTCTTTCAATTCTTGTTCATCAGGGGCTTTTGGGGTAGTTTGATTCTGATATTCACAAATATCATCTGGTACAGAATTTAGAAACCAAGGTGGCAGGCATTCATACAGCTGTAGCAGTCTTGTTCTCAGCACATTTTCAATACACTGACCATAACTGTAATCTTCAATCTTGTCATAGTTGATACAAGAAATACCTTCATAGATACTTTTATCATGAATTGAAAATTTCAATACAAGTGATCTATAATCAAATTTGTTTTCAAAATGGTTTCCAAAATGTGCCTGGCCATTTAATACATTGAGAATGAGCAAAGGGTTGACTTTCTTACTATCAACAATGTAGAGGGTTGACTCTTCAGTAGTACCTATGTAGGCTCTCCTTGATCCATTTAAAATGAGTTTCTTGCAAAACCCATGTGTGATGAAAAATTCTTCCTTGTGTTCGACCATTTCAGTTTCAAAAGTAGTGAAATTTTGATTAAAGATCAATTTCTTTAAATCTTGAAATGTTTTATTTCCAGTTTTACCCCTCCATGTTATTTTGTTCAACTCAGTATGGTTTTCTAAATATTTCTTATGTTTATATAAATTTTGATTATTCACTTATATTCTAGAACCCTATACAATCATGTTAATAAAAAATTTCTACACAATTGTCTTATCAAATATTACCTAATTCTCCTAGAAGAAAAGACCTCTGTCCAGCATACCCATATTTCTGTGCAACTGTATAGTTGACCAATTCTTTTTCGCAAACATAAAAAGTAGGCTCATCTATATCTTCTCTTGGCACAGTGGAGGTTTCTGTAACAACTGGTCTGCTTATGTATCTTTCTACAGAGTTTTTTACTTGATAAAGAAATATTCCAGATGCAATGATTTGAAATACTATCAAAACCATTTTACTCTTCTCCATCATATTCAATTTAATTATTCTAAATAATGAGATTAAACTTAGTACTTCATTTTAGGACTAGTTGCTTTGCCCCTTTGTGGGAAAAAACTATCCCAAAACTTGAATCTAAAAATAAAATAGACTAAAACTAACCTGAAACCTTTGTAAAGCTACCCTCAATTGGAGAATTTGATAGGTTCAGTTGATAAGGAAATCTTAGGCTACACACAAAAATTCTTACTACTATAAAATATCCAGACACAGTGTTTCAGGGCTCTTCAGTATGGCTCAATTCATCAGAGTTAATTTTGCATGTGGCAGGGCTTGAACTGGGATCCCTTAGATTACCTGACCAACAACCCACCCATTGCGCCATTACCCCATGATGAGTAAGGAATGAAATTTTGACCAGAGAGCTCAACCAACTTAGGATGAGTTGGATACCTTGCACTTAAGGATAAGTAGTATGGTTTTTCATTTCCCTGAGAGTGCTTAAGTTTAGCCTAGTACCTGATTTTTAATCAAAATGAAAGAGATAAAACTGCACAATAAAATTTTATTCAATCACGAACATTGAAATGAAATATTAGTATTACAATATATAATATAAGAGAGAATAGAAGAAACAGGATTAAAATGGAACTTTTTATTTTCAACTGAATTTGCATATAAAAATGGTAGTAATGACAAAAAAGTTTTATCCCTCCTAAACTCCAGATGAAATCTTATTTCTGCACATACCTCTGACATAGATAAAATTTAAATAAAGTAAATTAATTAAAATTATATAAATATCCATGTTTTTATTTTTACCAACTTTCTTGTTATTGAGGGTCATTTCAAATCTATTTTTTTGTGCAAATAAAGTAAGCATATCAGTATATTATTATGAAATATATCTGTCTTAAACAGAGTTAAGACCTAGAATATGGTTGTGAATATATAAAATGAATGTACTTTTTTTAAATTATTGATTTTCAGTTTAACTAAAAAAAATTCAGAAAGATTTTTTTGTGGCATATTTCATAAATTATAATTATGATAAAAGCAAAAGCAATAATAAATATTTTATTTGAGGTGTTTGAAGTAACAATGATGTTATACTACTTAATATAAACTGTATTGGTATACAATATGCATGAGTATTTTGTAATCCAATCAAATGCTAAAGCAAACTTGTTAAAGCACTTTAAATCATATACTTAAAGTAATTGAAAAGCCTTTGTTAAAAATGTATTAGTAAAGTAATGTATTTTATGAATTATACATAAAAGAGTAGGCAATCAGAAGAAAACTTAATACATAGAAAGTTTATTAAGGCTAAATATGAACAAAATTTAAATGTAAATTATATTTACATATTTGAGCAATGTTGAGACAGCTGTTTCTTTTTCTCTTTAAGATCCTTCCATAAAAATATCCCTGAAATAAAAAGAATTGTTAATTGATAACTTAAAAGTGTACTTTTTAGTGTGTCTGAAAAAAAAACTTTTTTTATTTTGTCGATATGTCTGTCCAAGAAAACAAAGTTGCGGGTTTTGTCATATTTTTACAGTAGCTTTTCTCCTATTTCTAGCCTCTGCAGGGCATAATTTCTAACCCTGCGGGGCAATCATTAACATTTACTTAACCTAACCTTACCTAAAATAACCTTTCAAAAGCTACTGTGAAAATACAATGAAAC
>LS049428.1:0-12644 GCA_900241095.1 Acartia tonsa | reverse complement strand
AGTTTCCAATCCACCTATCCTATTGGTCAAAATTTATTAACTTAAATTGGATTTGCGCTTTTAAATAATGAATTATAAAAAAAACGAATTTTATAAAAAATCCTTAAAATTTTATGCAGATTTCAAATCTATTATATTCATTAAAATTCTTTCCAATTTTTATAGCTTAATAAAGAGTATTAAATCAAAGATCTGAAAAGTTTTAGGGGTGTTTAATTTAAATTTTATCCTTAGGATTAAAGACTGAAAAAACTTTCTATATTTTGTTGGGATTTTAAACTTTAATTGCAAGGTACAGTCAGTTACAAATTTTTCTGACTGAATGAATTACCATAATACAAACAGGTTTACACCTCAGGCTTGTTTTTAAAGCCTTAAAAATTTGATTGCGATACTAGTAATTTTTTTTATATATATTCAGTCTGAAAACGTTACAGGCATACATCCAGTCATGCATACAGAGTTGTAATAAAGAAGCTCTTTAAAGTGCCTGTAAAAATTTTGACACACTAATTAAAATGTATATTGGACAATTAGAATGTATACCGGCCTGCCATTGGTAATTTAGTCCGTGTATTAACCTATTGCTGGTCATTTGTTTTGTATGGCATCATTTTTTGTAGTTAATTAAAAAGTAAGAATCAAATGCTTTACTAATATCAAACTACTTAAAACTATCACTTTTTCTAAACATACATTTTTCTGTAATGTTAAATTTAAAAATGCATTAAATTAAAATACAGAGAAAGAGCAGTATAAGAAAAATTACTGTTCTTCAAGTACAAATGCTGTCTATACTCTATAATATTATGAAAAAAAATGTTCTTGCAAGTATCTTAGTAAAAATGAGTTTTCATTGATATTCATTTTTTTACATTATCAAGAAATAAAAAATGGAAATAATTTTTTGACTGAAAAATTTAATATAATCAAATTTAATTTAAAAATTAAACGTCAAGCAATTGACGTTTTAAGTAGAAGGCTTAATCTTTCAAAGCGACGCTGAGTAAATCAAACATCCGGACAAACGAACATAACCAATAATAGAGCAACAACAAAAAGTATTTTTTTACAATTTTGATGTAAATATGTTGCAAAAATTCTAGATTAGTTATATCCGTTATATATGGACAAAACATTCTCCTAACATAGAAAAGCATTGCATGCATAGTAATATTAAGATTAATATTTAAAATTGTGCGTGGTTTTAATTTAATAGCGAAATAATATTATTTTATTAATTCATGTGTTTTTATTGAAATAATAAATTTGCATGGGATTATATAAGTGATATGCTAATGGAATATAAATTTATGCTTCATCCAAATCATATACTGATCTGAGTAAAAAGTGCCTACCCATGCGGGGTCCTAATCATGCAGGACGCTTCCTAGCTCATCCCTAAACTAACGTAAAAATTTCTCAAAAATGCTTTTTAATTAAATTTCTGTTGAAATCAAATTAAGAATTATTTAAAATTTCATTGTCTGAATCATGTATACCTAAATTTAATTATACTTACAATTATATATATTATTTTAGTTTTACTTTTACTCAAATAAAATAAAACCAACGTTAAACAAGGATATCGACATTCTTGAAGGTATAGCTGATAGAAAAAAATTCTGAATGGATAAAAAGCGCAAGACAGTGTCATGTGTGACGTCATAAAAATAAGTCTAAAAAGTAGGGATGAGAAAAAAGTAAACCCCTAAAAAAGTAATGGATTTAGAAGTATTTTTATTACGTCACACATGACACTTTCCAGCGTTTCAAAAGATAAGTACTTACTGTTCGCCCAGAGTGCGTCCACGCTTGATAACCCCCTCGGGACCTCGGCTTTGGCTGTCTTGTTGCGCCATTTCTCTTGAGAGGTATCTAATAATAGATAGATAGATAAGTAAATAAATTGTTAGATGCTTAATTTGTTGTTGGTCTAAAACTAAAACCAACAACGTTCAACCTTCAAACCAAAAGCCATATCATTTCAACAACTAGGCCCCTTGGAATATATGCTAGGCTTATTGACTTAAAGTCCTTACTTCATAGTAATAGTTTGTGCCTGTTTATTTGTCAAGGTATTCCTTGTGATCTTACCTTTATTGACATAAAAATCACTAAACCAACCAAAACTAAATTTTGTTTAGTTATCAGTATCTTTTAATTAGTAAATAGTTATATGTCGATGATATATTACCAATGACCATTAAATGCCATAATATCGACATACACTAATGAAATATCAACATGATAGTGATACTACTAGAATTCAGTTGAACCAAATACCTAACCAGAGTTACTTGAGTAAGTATATAATAGACACTGTGTGTGTGTGTGTGTGCGTGAAGAAGTGTGTATGTGAGCGTATGCGTGTAACGTACCTGGCATAACACGATGCAGGGAAAAGACGACATATAGAGTAGGTAGCCACATTTGGATAATCCTAAACAAAAACAAATATAGTAGAATCAAGTAGATAAATACTTTTCAATTGACCAATAAACCTTCCCTTCCCCGGGCCTTCAAACTTTGAAACCCCTTATAGTAGTTTCATCAAAATTTTAAAAATATTGTTGACTTTCCCCCTCAAAACTTTAAAACCCTTTATTTTACCCCCCTCAAAAAAGCTTGGACATCTTGTTGCCTTCCCCCCTTGTTTTTCTTTTTTTTATGCGATTTTATAAGGTTTACTTGAACATTACGGACCTACAGACGGTAATGGATAACTTGTAGAATAGCTTTGAAATACATACCTCTAAATCTATTGGCATCTGTTGAAAAGCGTTTACTTTCTCAACGTATATACACAGACAGCTAAATAAGAAACAAATTGTAGAGTGGGTACGCCTATATCTGCGGAGTCATAACCCTGATAATATAACCAAACCTAACCTAACCCAAAAAAGAAAAATCTACACACAAAAAAACCCTTATTTTGAATTTATTATTTGTGCTCGACTAGCACTTTCAGGGTTATTTTTTCTGTATTATATGTAGTACTAGAAAACATCTACTGTGAAAATACGACGAAACGCCCCATAAGAGTCGTTTTCACGAAAGGGACTATGCCCCATATTTCTATACTTAAATCAGAAATAAATATTTTACATTCCTATTGTATTACGTCATAATCATTGAATCAAGTGGTACAGGCATATGTTAATGACAGATAAATTTTATCCAATCTTTTCATTTACGCATGTTCTATCTAACCATTGAAAGTCATGCAATTAAAGTGTTGGTTGACTTAAAAAAGACTCAACTTGATATGAATATTTTCAGCATTATGAAAATTCGAACATTAACAATTTTTAGTTAGGTTAAGATTAATTAATTTCATTACAGTGAATGTCCTATCCTTTTATCCCTGAGAAAATCTGATTTTATAACAAAATTAAGTAGGAAATTAATAAAACAATAGAAAACTAAATAAATGAAAGAAAAACCTAATTTAATATAGAATTAATACTATTGATCTATAAAGATATTTGTATAATAACTTCTTTTTATCCGCGTGACTGTCTATAAGTTATCATGTCTGTCTGTCAGTCCTGCCTTCTGTCTGTCAGTCCTGCCTTCTGTCTGTCAGTCCTGCCTTCTGTCTGTCAGTCCTGCCTTCTGTCTGTCAGTCCTGCCTTCTGTCTGTCACAGGAAAGTTGCTCTTTGTACAGTTCTCTCTCCCATGTAAATAGACAGAGGGAGGGAGGGGACATTGGATTGTAAATTGAACTGGTAGCCAAAGTTTGTAAACACGTTCTCTCTCTTGATGGATTGAAATCAATAGGTACTTTCCTTAGATCTTGATAGATTGGTTGAAACTTTTCAACCATTCATTTTTATCTAAATAAAGTATGACAATATATCTCTTTTTTCTTAAAAGTACTGTATTACAATTAACTATTCTTTTCAACTAAAATATTGTCAGGTTATTATTTCTCCGCTACTTATGAACAGAAATATCCCTGTTTTTAATAAATTCTTGAGAATCAGATTTATATAATGGAAATAAATAATAATAAAAAGATTAAACAAAATGATCAATCCAAATATAATTATTCTACAGACGAAAACAATGACAATAAAAAAATGGAAAATCTAATGAAGAAAATCTAATTTGTTTAAGTTTACACCAGTAAAAAAAAATAACAATGTTTGTACAATCTTAGTTATTGTTGATCAGACTGACAAATAAGCTTATTAGAGTAGCATGGAAACTAAAACTAAAATATGATACCTTGCCAAAGTTAAAATTAAGATAGAAGGTCTCATTATCAATTTAGTCTGAAATAAAAATATATTTTTTATATTAAGTTCAAAGAATCTTCTCTGAAAAGTTTGTGAAGGAAATGTAGAACAGGGAAATATAAAATACTTTTGAACAAATAAAGGTGATTAGGTTAGATTCTAATCTCGGCCAAAATCCTGTAATTGTGGTAGTCGGACAGACAGATTGGCCTTTCCTAGAGCATGCTATGCTCCGAGACTACCGATAACACCCAGACGTTAATCCCCTCCTTATCACAATTCTAGCCAACCCATTCTGCCATTGTTTGACCATCACAGAAAAGCGGTCAACTTACCACCCGCTGATAGGGGGAGGGATTTGCCCCTCCCCTCTGCATGTTCCAGTAACCTACCCTTTTCCGGGGGACGTCTACCTTACCCCCTACCGGAGCCTACCCACCTACTATTCACCTGGCTGAGGCTCCCCCATCTTCTCCACACCCATTCTCTACCTAACCCATTTGTAATCTGTTTTGTATATAAAGCTATTAACTTGTTGTATATATTCAGTTCAAATATAACTTTCAAACAGTAACTACTTGTAGTACTTTATTGATAGAATCCTTAAGGCTAGGGGCTCTTTTGACCGAACTCGCTTTGTAGGGTTGAACCGCTTCACCCTACCACATAATCACTAAAGACGATAAAATTATTTTCAATGTTACTTTGTCAGATGCGTGAAAATAATAGTATAAGCAGAAAGAATGCCTGTTTTCAGGTGCATAGGCCATGTTATTATCTAGTTGGTTGTCTTTTTAGTTGGCTGCTTTGTCTGTCCAGCTTAATTGAAACAAATTAATAGGGGAATGGAATTTTGTTTAATTATTACTTTAGTTTAGGTTAGGTTAGATTATATTGGGTATCAGATAACTTTTAAAAACTTTCACCATGCCATATTTTCATTTTAATTTCCAAAAATAAGGAAGGGGATGAAGTTATCAGTGCTCAAGAATGTGAAAAAGTATCTTATTATCTTTTTAAATAAAAGAATAAAAAAGTTTCCAAGAGTCGTAAATCTAATATCAAATTATACAATAAAAGCATGCCACAGTGTTTATTATTTACTATTTATAGGAACAAACTGTGGTATTCATATAGAATAGTAAAACCTTGAAGGGAGATAACATAAAAATATTTAGGTATATCTATCTCATCATAAATAGACTAGATATGTACTTATATAAAAATACGAGCATAAAAGGAAATTTTTTTTTCTTCTGTTGAGGAAGGAGTTTCATTAAGCTAGGAAGGGCGGGAAGGGGGATCCATAAAAAATAATAATTTTTTCCATTTTATCCCCCCCACCAAATTCATGGAATTAAAAAATTTTGGGTGGGGATATTGACTCCCTAAGAAATATTTTAAATTTACAATTTTTGAATCGTTACATTACCCTTTTATTCCACCCATTGGACGCCCTTGGAATATGTTTTTGAAATTAATAACTAAAAAGATTGATACATAATACAAAAGAAAAATGTTTTGTTAAAGTCCAAAATACATTGAATTAGGTTAAATACATTAAGCATTTAATAAATAACGCGGGAAAATATGGTAATTTGTATAAACACTTATTTTCAGATGGGGACATTCTTTATTATCCTCTTGTTACTTCCATACAGAAAACACACAATACCTTTAATTATATTCTAGTATGGCTTCCACACCAATTAATATCCACTGGATTAGAACCGGTTCTCAGCCTTACTGAAATATCATGTATAGCATCGTAGAACAGACAATTTTTCTACTAATATTAAATTAAAAATCATAAACTTAATACCAGTTTTAATCTTACAATTTTTCATTTTTATATCCGCGGAAAGCTGTCTATAATATGATGCGATATATAATTATTCTGATCCTTAACAATAAAAACAGTATTTTTTCCTTTTAGAACAAAGACAACAAAAATCATAGAACACCCCTTCACCTAAATTAGAAAACTCCTTCCCGAGTTCTATATAAACCTCTCTTTGAAATGAGAACAATATTGGTGCATCAGTCAGTTACAAACATAATAATTATTTCTCGCACCGTATTATAAACAGCTTTCTGCGGATATAGAATGTACAATTATTAGATTAAAACCAGTTTTTTTAGCCCCGAAGTGCCGAAGGCACGGTCTAAAAAACTAATGAAAAAATGGAAGTAAAATTGGTAAAAATAGTTAGTTTGGATTATAATATAATAAATTTTACTTCAATCCAAATGTCTAATTCCACCAAAAATCAACGAATATTATATAACAGAGGAATAACTGCCTTACAATGACAATTACAGATATAGTGTAGGAGACATAGCTTTATAGAACACGCTCTGCATGATAAAAAAGTACATTTTGTATGAAGGATTCTGAATTAGACAAATAATGATGTCATCTACAAATGATTAGTCAGGAAAATTGATTTTTTCCCCTCAGGATTTTCATGTCTTTTGCGTAACTTTTTTTAAAGGCTGCTCTTTAATTCTAAATGTCTGTACATCCGTCCTTTTATACGTGACAGTTCACGGCTGCTACTAAAGGTAATTTTTAAAAAATAATTCCTTTATTTTTGTAATTCATTTTTAAAATACTTTTACTTATAAAATGAAGGCTTTACGATAACTTAGTAATGTTAAAAAGTCCTATCTTTTTCAAACTGCGTAAGAATATTCTTGTAACAATAAGATACAATTTAGAATTACGTTTAGGTTCTTTAAAAAGATATTTTTTGTTGCTATTTCAACTTTCGAAGCATCTCATGTATTTAAGTTTTGATTTGTAAGTATGTCCTTATGTAGCAAATTTATGACAAACTAAGATAACATTTTTGTTCAGACTTTTGCTGACAGTCTACAATTGTTAATGTTTGATAGTCCGCCTGTCTCATTTGTTGAGTTTCGCTTTTATTGATCTTAACAGCGTTGTCAAAAGTTTTGTTTAGGTTCATTAAATAACACTGAATTGAACCTTTATGTGCTGTAACAAATTTGTTGATATTCTTAAATTATAAAATGATTGTCTTTGTAATTTAAATAAAAAATTCAACTGAGTCTTTTTATTCAGTTATTCAAATAATAATTTTAATTAGATTTAGAGAAACATAATTTATAATTGTATTTTATGTTCTTTCTCTGAAAAAATTAATGAATTTAAAAAAAAACTATAAAAGTTGACGTAAATTGAATTATCTTATATAGTTTTTAAAGTTTTTATCAAATTATTTTTCAAGGAAGGAAGTACACAAAGCTAAACTGAAATACAAGCATGACAACATCCACCCAGCGAAACTTTAAAAAAAGGTAGCATGCTACGTTGTTCGACACGTTGGCGATAAACGTTGGAAAATCAGCCTTTCAAGAAAAGGTAGCATGCGAGTTCGCTATCGATATCGTAGCAGAGTAGCATAAAGTAATGCTGCTCTCTATTCGGTTATCTCTAAAGCATAAAAGTCTCTCAGATCTTTACTTTCACTTCATCTATTTTTATCCTCCCTCTCTCTCTCTTTTAATTTATGTCACTATTGTGTGACTTCGCCCCATACTCTGCTACGATATCGATGGCGAACTAGCATGCTACCTTTTGCTTGAAAGGCCGATTTTCCAATGTTTATCGCCAAAAAATTAGGTGTTAATTCATGGCAAATGGGACTCAAGGTAGCATAGGAATCGGTTCATATATTGCACGAGCTCGAAGGCGACTCTATGGCGAAATATCTTGCTGGGCAAGCTACGCAACGGTAACAAAAACTAAAACACTTGTTCATTGTCAGAATTGAAAAATGTTTAACAAACCAGATTTGAAATAATTTTTTTTTGCAAAAGTGCTTAAATCCAGGATACTGTTTAAGGACAAACTTTCCTTTTTAGGACCTTATTATAAAGATGCTTCGCTTAAGGAAATTTACTTTGTTTTCCTAGATATCAGTATTTCAATAAACAGATGAATAATAGGATAATTATAACACATATAATTTTTAATTACCAAAAACTCAAATAATCAACATTCATAAATTGGACGTACGGACTCTCTGGTAATGATTACAAAGTTGCTACGCTTTCTAAATTTAACGATACTGTTACAGAAACTTTTTTAACATGCCTAAACTAACGATAAGAGCTATCTATTACGGACATATGAAACGACACTAATTATAGGATTTATAGCATCGTTTCTAAAGTGATTTTTGATAGCAAACAGTAGATTAATAAGCCTAAATTCTATGATAATCCACGCAGTATTTATATACTTTATCCTTCTCTTGTGAAGTTGTATCGCCGACTGAACAAAGTTACTCTGTCTCAGCCATATTTATACCTATCCTGGGATTTTATTTTTCGTAGATTTTCTCTATATTATTTCTCGCCCGTTCTGCCATATTTTTTTCATCCGCTATTTTTGTTTTATTTTTTGTCCTCCGAGGAAGGGTAGTTAAACGGGAATACTCGAGTTTATTTTATATATATATATATATATTTTTTTTTTTGGGGGGGGGTGGAGGGAAATGGTTAAAGATACTTTTATCTACCACCCCTATTGTAACATCTTTTCTTGGTGGGGTTGCCTCCAAAAAATGATATTAGACGTCCTTTGGTGCGATCAGAATTAAATAAAATTAGAAATTAACAAACTGATCTTATTAATGAAATAATCTATAATTAAGTAGCGCAGCTATAACTTAGATCAGTCTGTACGTCTTTCATGGGGTTGTTAAGTTTACAGTTTCTGCTTAATTTTCAATGGTAAATTATTTTTATTTAAATATAATTGACACACAAGAACATATACAAAATCACTTGCTGTAGAGGCTATAATTATATATGTACTGAATTTTTATCTTGTTCATTTTATTTTGGATGAATATTAGGCCTTGAAATAAAGATGAAAGTTTTAACAATGTACCTAGGGATATTTTATAAAATAGTTTTAGGTTACACTACAGGAAAAAATAGAAAAGTATATTCTATCCCAGTTATGTTGACAGGTCAAGACGTCAAAATTGGGCTAAACCCTATTCAAGGGAGACTACTGAAAATTCCCTTTCCATAAAAAGTTGCATATTTGTGTCATTTAAAAAGTCGGTAATATTGTAACTGTTACACACAATTTAAAATATATTTATATACACTAAAAAAATATATCCTAGTTTCACCACACTTGAACACTCAATTTCTTATTTTCGGGTGGGTTCTGGTACTCAGGTACCTGAAATGGTTCTGGTACTCAGGTACCTGCAATGGTTCTGGTACTCAGGTACCTGCAATGGTTCTGGTACTCAGGTACCTGCAATGGTTCTGGTACTCAGGTACCTGCAATGAACATTCATAAATCACTCAAACCACTACACAAGCTGTGTACACACAAAAAGACATCATTTTGTCTTGAAAAAGATAATCATATATCCTTCTCTCTCCACATTTTCAACAAATCTCGCATGGTGCACGAAGCCCAAAAAATGCAACGCACACACTTCAATCTCCGACGCATTCAAAGAAAAATGTCGTCTACACAACTTACACTACCGAAATTCAAAACACAATTTGATTCATACACTCAAAATGTCACAAATGATTTTCAACTTTTCTGAAAACAACCCTATTTCCAATACACCCATTTTAATTATAAGAGGGTTTAAGGCAGCCTACATACACCCTCCTATCCCGCTTGTGGATGGATTATTTTTGGCAAATGCTGACAGCACTTAAATTTATGTCGGCTAAATTAGGGACGGAATAATTTGTGCAGGGTTGGAAATATTTTTTTTCGTACTTACACATATTTGTCTTCAGATTTGAATCAGGAAGAGATATTGCAATAAAATATTATTAAAAATTATTAAAGTATTAATAAATTTACGTCTCTAGTCACATAATTTTAAAGGTAAAAGTAAATTAAAATAAATTTAGTGCTTTTTACAATTTCTGGAGCAAAAGCATTAGCGTCAATGGTAACTTGTCCACTAGTTATTGGGGGAAGTGTCGGGTTAGAGTCTTGACCAAACCAACTCATATCAGAGACATCGATGACCTAGTTAGGACTTACAAACAAAGGTCTTTCAATCAAAGGGTAGTTACTAAAGAACTGCTACATCTTCGATTAATACAGAAAAAAATACAAAAACTTATTAAAAAAATATTTGGACTAACAGACAGATAATAAAAACTATTTTCAGGTAGCATGCAGGGGGGTCCAAGCTTTTTTATTTAGTACATTGAACAATGTTATCTGGAAAATCAATAATAAAACAAATATAACCATGCAACAAACTACAAATAACATATTTTAAAAAATAGTTTTTATATTAGACAATGAATGCTTATTACAAATCTAATCATGGACTAGCGGCTGCGTATCTAAAGGGAATAGGGGGGAGGGGGAGTGACAATGGACACTTAAAGAAAAAAAGTAGGCGGGTTGTAAATTGTTTTAAAGATTTTAAAGGGTTGAGCTTCACTAAAAGAAAAGAACTCTATCATTCAATTGTAAGCGAAATTAGGGAATTTAAACATACGGACAAACCAAATTTCTCTTTCTTGTACAAAAAAAATGAATCTTGAATTTAAAATTAAAAGTTTGATATTTTTGTATTTTGTTGTCATGAAAGAATATCATAAAATCTGTAAAAATTAAAACAAGAACGATGATGCTAAATAGTTGAATAGCTCCAAAATAAAAAAAAAAGATTATACATTTTTGATTAATTATCTAAAGCTTTTTAAACTTTGTATTTTCCAATGGAAAAAAGGCAAAAAAAGGACACTTTTTGAATTAAATAATGCAGAATAATAATACAATAACATAAAGCGTGTAGGGTAGCTTCGCTACTTTCAAAATAAAATTTTTATTAGGATCCAGATTATCTATTTAGCAAGCATAGCTACTCAATATTTGAATTTTCAAGAACGTACTAAACATAATTATCATTATTATGTTTCATTCCTCATTACATTGAAAATTTTGTTCTGAAACAAAAGCTTTTCAGAAAAAGATTGTTAGATAAATACATATGATATTGTAGACCCATTTTTAAATCTAGTAGGACCTGCAACAAGCCAGAGCTGCAAAAATTTGAATAATTCGCAGACGAACTGCATCATTTTAGAGAAACACATAGCCACTACCACCAGGTATCTAAAGGGATAAGACAAATTGCTGCGGGGCTTCCCTTTTACCCTTTTTAATATAACCTAACCTAATATATAAGACTTAATTATATCACTTTTAAGAAAAACTACCCGCGTCTTATTTTCAATTATTTCAAGGGTTCTGTGGTCGCTTAGACCATTGCATTGAAATTAATTGAATGTCGACACAGTTAAGTGTATTCTGATATCGTCGTTTAAACATCATTATCTTTGGTTAATATACAAATAATTTTTCATTAATATCTGGTTAGTTAAATGATTCAAAATAACAGAAAATAACTGAATCACTATTCTATTAATATTTTTTTGAGGGGAAAAGTCTCAATTTTTGTTGTTGTTGAAACCCTGTAATTAAAAATCTTAGATTATTACAATATTGAAGAATAAGAACTATTCAATTCATTATTAACAAAACTAATTCTTATATAAAGATCTCCTTTACGATTTAAAATCAAATTTCCCTGCAGTTAGAATAATAATATATAATAGACTTTCCTATGAAATAGCTTCGCTACTGAAAGCTCTGTGAATAAATAGAATGACTCTCAATAAACGAGAAAACCTTTGCTTTTAAAATGAAGAGGAACATACATGAATGAATTTTAATTGCATTTTTTTAAATTTTCTTAACAAAATATAAATAAGACATGAGTGTAATATACACACTTAAAGTTTTTAACTTTGACAAAACTTTAGTGCACATTACTTATTCTTTTAAATAAATAGAGGTATTGCTACAAAAAATAAAATTTTATTTAAAACAAAACTGCAAACAGTGGTTGATGTGCGTATATGTAAACATTTCCTAATCCTTACGTAAAAGTAACAGGATGTCTACGTGGCTGTTTGTGTGTATGTGTGTAGCAATGGATCTTGCTAAAAGCTGAACCGATATAGGTTAAGGGAAGGTTTAGGACTATTTTGAGAGCGAATTTATTTTTTGCCTTTTAATTTTAAAGCTAAAGTTGAAAGTGAAGGGTCGATAACCCCCTCCCCCACCACCCTTCTCTCAAGGGATACTAAAGACCTGTAGGTGCGTAGCCACTAGTACCAATTTCAAACTGATGATGAAAAATCCCTAAAATTAACAAGTAATTGTGTGGTAGCGGCCGCGGTTTGTCAGCCGCTTCCCAAGTTCGGGTATTACGGCAGTGTGAACAGACGTGGACAAGTATAATTATAGAGAAGCTGGGCTTCTCTATGTATCACCAAATAACAAACAGAATTTAATT
>LS049426.1:0-10071 GCA_900241095.1 Acartia tonsa | reverse complement strand
GGGGAATTAACAATACAGTTAACCATAATAAAACTTGGCAGATTCAATCATTAATTTTAGGCATAGGGAGGGGGTCGACAGACCCCTTCCCCAGGACTCGGGGGAGGGCCGTTGGCCCTTCCCCGAACCCCGGTCAGGGGTGCCATAGGCATGGCTCACGGTTGCCGAATACCACAATACTAGCACTAGTGTCAGTGTTACTGAAGCTATTACAATTGGTAAAATAGAGCTATTTGCATAGCGAGGACTTTAAAACAAAAGTTGTTAAATAAAAAAAGTGTATTGATTTGTATCTGTTTAGATGCGTCCTGTTACTGGAGAAATATTTCCAGAATTGAACCTTGGAGGAAACAATAACAACCAATACAAACCCTCATACTTTCCCACTCAACATCAGGCATTTAAATATTTTTAATTCCATGTATACTTTTTAAAACATTTTCCAGTATGGCTTTGAAACCTCTTAATATCCGAAGGATTATAGCCGGTTCTCATTAATACTGAAAAATCATGTATTAGCATCGTATTACAGACAATTTTTCAATGAATAGCAAAACGAATACCGTTTTTTTAGCAAGGGTCTTCGGCTCCTCGGGTTTAATAAAACTAGTTTAAATTTTATATCTTTTTATTTTAATATCAGCGTAAAGCTGTCTATAACTCGATAGGATAAATTACTATTATAACCTTTTCCATTCACCAAAAGAATTCTTGATTTTTAAAATAATTTACTTGAAAATTGGATGTTATCATTCTTGTTAAATGCTAAAATATTTGAATGTATTTTCACAGCACCAACAGTACCATAGTGGGGCACCCCATCATGTAACATATCAACGTCCTCCCCACCCACCTCCACAATATCATAATCAACAACAACAACATCAACACAATCAATATCATCACAATAATCAACAGAATTATAATCCTATTCATCGTTCAGGTCAAATTTTATTTTTTACGATCTAGAATAAGTAGAAATCATTATATTTTTTGTAAGTGATTTCTGTAGCCTTATACTATATTTATTTCGTCAGAATGGTTAAAAACAAAGACATCCAAGTTTTTTTTGAGGGGTGTAAATCAGAAGTTTCAAATGTTTAGGGGGGTTAATATAATGTATTTTTTTATTTTCGAAGGGCAAACCAAGTGTTGGACGTCTAGGGTTCAAAACCTGTTTGTATCCAGTGGAAATTAATCAGGAATGAAAATTTCATAATTTTAGGACAACACCATCACCACCATGGATATGGACAAGATGTTCCCTTCTTTGTTAATAATTATTTCCCATACAATATTAGCGGGGGAAGTGGTCTCCCCACCCTCCCATTCATGTTCCCTATCCCAAGAGACCTGCCTATTGGTGCTATAAGGTAATATATATTTCTCATAAAACCATATTATAATTACATGGATCCCATTTAATACAACTAACATCTATCTGATTATGAACTTTCTTTTAACTATACTTTTTTTATCATTATCCTCATATAAAAGAGGAATGATATCTGTCTAGATCAAAATAACTCGCTATTCGATGAACCGCATAGGTTCTTCTTAATGGGGAAGCTTTTCATATATCGTATAATAATAATTATATCCCTTTCTTTTAGGAGACCAATTGATTACATAAAATATATAAAATAAGTTTTATTAGCAGGTACTTGCCAGGGAAAAGGGATTGATATTCTGACAAACAATTCTAAAGGAAAATTTCCCCACAACCTAATTCCCCTTTTCCTCCACTTCTTTCCCATCCCTCTTCAGTTACATAAAAATATACTTCCACATACTTTAAAAGGTTTCGTGATTTTTTTTGTAGAATTGATTGTTAGAATAGCTACCCCTGGGTATGCAAGTGTGTGCCATTTCCATTGTTGATTGCTTTCTGAATTTACTTTTGATTTAATCTTTGTATTGTTTCTATATGGAGCCTTATCTTAATGCTTCTACTAATCTTAGGCCCCACTTGGTGTTGGGATTTGATATCCAGTTACAGGGAACTATTTCTAAACTCAAAATAACCAATTTTGACCTCAGGTAGGCATTTCATATTCCAGAAGTTGATTTGATTTTTGTATAATCGCAAAAAATTAGCGCGCGAAATCGGTGTGAAAAATTTACCTGACCTGGATCTTAAAATCACAGCGATGCAACTGCCGCAGAGCCGATTTAGAAAGTGGCTCACATAATAGCGATCCTTAAATCAAATCTAAAACATTTTCTAGAAATTTCATTATATTCTATTAAACTTTAGTGGCTGTGAGATAAAACTTCTTGGTTTGAATCTATTTTCTTTCTGTGGATTTATAGGTAAATAAATTATTTTAACAAATAAATTATATAAATAATAATTTGAAAATTTTATCAAATAATGGGCAAAATTGTTGTAAAAGGTGAAAAAAACTTGTTTCTTAGAGGATAGAATCCGTTCCGAGTTGGATTCTCGAATTCGAAGAGGGTTTCCACTCTCCGCCACCCCAATCCTTAAACAAGTTAGAACTGCTATTAAAGACAGGTAAATATAAAAATCATCTACTTTAAAACCGTGATAAAAAATAAAATCTATTTTTTCCTTAATCCTTGAACAATATAAAAAAACAGATTAGTTCTGATATATACTTTTTACAGACGAATCCTTATATAGGAATTCTTACAAGGAATATATGATATTCGGCCCAATCCTCAAAACAGTTATTTAAAGATTTTTCCCCTTACTTTAAATGACCTATATTTGCCTAACACATTAATTTCCAAAGAATTTAAAAACTCAATAATTAAAAATGGTAAATATTCAAGTTATAAATTATCAATATTAAATAGTAACAAAGGTTTATCTTTGCCAAAATTGCAAATGCTTTACCTTAAAATTAATATTGAGACTTTTCTTCTTCTGTTCATCAAGAAAAATCAACTGATATTTTACAGAGTTGGAGACGAGATAGCCATACCAATAGATTTTGGCGGTGGAAACCGTCTGGCCCCGGTGGGTAAAGTGGCCGACAAAACCGGTCAACTTGTTAGCCTCAATGTTCAGGTATGTAAAAAGATTGTTTCTTTTTCTTCCGTTACAATAAATAGATATAAGATATTCGTGATTTCAAATGATTTTTGATGGTCTACCTTAGAATTTACCAATATAGTCTCCAAGAAAGAACCGAAGTCACGAAATATCTTTTCGAGCATTAATTCAGATATCCTACAACTAAAGAAACTAGATGTGATTATATATGTCCATTAGATGATTGGAATCGGCAAAACTATTGACAATTGATCGACGGCAGATTTAAGGCTATTTTAGAGAGTGGGGTATAGCTCAAGGAAAAAAATCACTTTCGCAGAACAAATGGAAAAATTGTCCTTGTTTTTAATTATTTTGAGCATCAACCCTCACAAATGTATATTTTATAGTTATTCCAACGCCTGGTATCCTTCACACAAGAATTAGACAAAGTGGACGAATGAACCTCAAAACCGATTTTCTAAATTAAAAATGCAGGGGTGTATATTTTCTAACCTAGTTGAAATTCATTTCTACACCCCTCTCCATTTCTTTCCCCAATTTATAAAGAAAAAATTATTTCCTTTTTTAAATTTCTCAACTCCTGGGGGTTCTTGGTGAAATCTTGAAAAACATACGCCCATGTAAAATGTTTCAACCATTCAAGTTATATTTTTAGACTTAAGTTTTGTTAAAAATAATATTACCTGTTTAAAATACACTTTTAACCAAACATAGAAATTTTAAAATCTCATTTTCTCTAAAATAAAGTTGTAACTGTTAAACAAAAAGAATAATTTCTAGTCAATATTAAAATTAGAAATTAAAATCTTTTTTTACAATGAATAAAAATACCCATTACAATTGAAAACATAATATAAATTTTGTTAGATACTTTGTTTTATTCATAAATTATTAATACTGGTTAATAAATGTATGATTATTTTAATATGTTTTTATTCTTAATTTATTTTCTATCAATTTGACTTAAACAAAACAATTTCAAAATTCTATATGCACAATTATTTATTTCTTATGACTACATTGATAAAACAAGTTTCACCATTTCAGACAACCGGATAGACATTTCTGCGCTTATGTAACGCATCATCCTAAGAATCTTCATTCAAGCTAATAGTATAATTCTATAATGTACAAATTTGGGATCAAATAGTACATTAATACTCGTACAAAATATCTGTCAATTAGTAAATAACTTTATGTCTTATAAATAGAAAAGGAAGAGAAAAGTAAATGTCTTGATAACTTTACTGATCTACTAACAGTCAATGTAAATTATATAATGAGAGTAAATTTGTATAGGGAATTATCACAAAAAATTAGTGGTGAAATCACGTTTTTATTGACATGATTCAGAAATGTAAATAGGAGAAAAAGAAGTATAGAAATACTCGAGAAATCCATTACAAAGGGACAGCTAGACACAAACACTTATAGAGTAGCTCTGCTACTAAAATCACATTTGAATTTTAATTATTCATATATTTTACATTTAACTCTCTGTAGTACTTCATTTTGTATAATAATATTTATTTAAAATATTTTCAATAATAATAAATAAAACTAAAACTGTATTTAAATCAAAACCTAAAATCACTAAATAATAATCACACAAATTTCTTCATTTAACCTTCTTATTAGGAACCTTTAATACTTTAATGAAGAACATTTTACACAAAGGCTGCAGTTTGTAAATTTTTGACTGGCGGAAAAATGGAGGCAAAATTGTTATTTCAAGAAAATTAGCACAGAAATGTACAGGGGTGTATATTCTGCACAAGATTCATTTTTCCTACTGCTGGACTCTATTATTTTTAGTACCCTTCAATTTATGCAATTTTTTACCTCTCCCACATTTTTTTATGTTTTTACCCCGAGGAGGGGAAAAAATGCAAAACAATTGTTTCATTAATCCTCTTCCTAATTATTTATATCCCCCCCCCCCCCTTCAGCAGGGGATCCCAACAAGAATATACAGTATACACCCCTGGAAATATATCAACTAAGTGCTTAGAATAATAATGGTTCCTAATTAAGATAAAATTAAGTATTATAAATAATCTAAAATCACAGAAACCGGGTAGAAACAGTAAAACTAATTATAATTATAGGAAAGTATTGCATAAATAAATAAATCTGAATCAATAATTTATGCTTTCACACAAAGTACCCTCTTGAGCACTGAAAACCCTCCCAACTATCTTATTTTGGAATTTGCTTGAAAAAATTTAATTTATTTCAAAATTGGGGGGAGGAGGGGCGGGCAGTGCTCAACCGGCCACTTGTGGGAAAGCATTTAAAACA
Source organism: Acartia tonsa (assembly GCA_900241095.1). NCBI lineage: Eukaryota > Metazoa > Arthropoda > Copepoda > Calanoida > Acartiidae > Acartia > Acartia tonsa. The sequence goes on along the minus strand of LS049426.1, from coordinate 4,745 downwards.
TTATTCTTTAATGATTCAAAATATTGGCTCTATTAGACAAAAAGGGATTTTTAATGACAGAAAAAAAAATTACAATAAAACAAACTGGCAATATATAGTTTTAATCCCTTTTCCCTGACAAACTAAAAAATTGCCACAACTCTTCTACAGGTCTTTCAGTTCTAATATTTAATTTAGAAGTAATAAGTTTACATTTCATAGAAATATTTATTAATAATCTTTTTATACGCTTTGGATACTTTTATTTTGTGCTTTTAGCCCCATTAAAGTATACAATGGTAAAATCAAAGCTTTTAAGAAAATATTATTTTCTTTGCATTTAGCATTTTATATAGTAAGTATATTCTTTACTTTTCATTAACAAAAATCTTTAACTTTAAATAAATTTTAGCTTTAGTATTTAAAGCATAAAAAAGTGTATTTTGATTGTGAATTTGGCATCTTAAAGCTATTTGTGGACCTATTATTGTTGGGCATAACTTCAGAAGGCACAAATAAATCTAGGCTTTAAATATAATATAGGGCTTAATTATCTTTGAAAATAAAAGCTCTAAATTTCAATTATAATTTTTTTTTAATACAACTTTAATAAGATTTTTTAATTTTACCATTCTATAAAAGCGTAGTTTGAGGACAGAAATCGTTTAAATTAAAGTATAACATATAATAATTCTTAATTTCATATAATAATTTATATTCTATTATTAAAATGATATAATAACTTATTTATATAATAATCCAAGTACTTAATAAAACTTAATCAAATCACAGATTCATATTATGCAAAATTAAATAGATTAAAGTATTAAAAGCAAGATTAAATGAGCACAATATTATCAAAACAATCAGTTTTTCCCCAAATGAAATATCCCCTTTGTTCCCTTTATAAATACCTATTTTTTATGCGATGTAAGTATGTTTGAAACATTGAGTTGCTACTCTTATTTTGGTATTGTTTACCTAATCAAATGAATATTGTCATCCTTGTTTTGTATAAAACTTGCTGTATACTTTTTAGATTACATAGACTTAAAATCACATGGATTTAATTATAAAAAACATTTAATAAATCACAATATCTTGGTTTTAAAAATAATATTCTTAGACTAGATTTACTTTAGTTTAAATAGGCCCTCACATGATTGGGATAAAGTCAGAAATAAAATAGACAAACTTCAAGCGAGGCATAAGATATTGGACTGTATATTATACTGGTACCCAAAGTATTATTCGTTGGCAAAAAAAAAATGGGGACTTTAATTCTTTGTTAAGCTATAAAAACCTGCAGGTTCAAAACTATTGCACAAATAATTCAAATTTATCGTCCATTGTCTTATCCCTTTATATCTCTAAATTTTCCTGTACTTTAAAGACTGCAGGCGGCAAAACAGCTGTGCATCAACGCAACCTTAGTTCGTACTATAGTAAAACTGACCCAACCCGACAACCATACAAATATTCTGAAAAACTAAGCCTTAATAATGCATAAAAAGCGAACAAAAAGAGTACTGTTAAGCACATTCACATGAACTGTACTCTACTTGTGCAATATAGTCTTAACTATTCCAGATTATTTAAAGGGATTGTAAAGCCGGTTTTAATGATTCATTTAAGCAATCCTAGGCCATGAGTACCGTCTAGCCGTTTTGCCGTCGAAAGCCCTAAGTTACAGAAAAAAAATATCTTAATAAGTATTTCCTTCTTTACTTTACCCAATTCTTATTGAAAAATTAATAAAACCTAACATTATATGTATACATACTTAGATTAAAATTAAATAAACTTGGTCTTTAAATGGGGGTTATAGATTCATCTTGGCATTGAATTTCTTTGTAAGCTGAGGTAAACAAATTTTTCTACAATTCTAATAGTTTATATACAGATTTATGCGTTTTATTTTATTCCTATAGGTATCATTATTGTATTACAATTTAAGTATTATTACATTTGAGTAAATAAAAATTTTAACTATATGATTTGCCCACGTATGAGGTTTTAGAGCCTAGTACCTATATATTTTCAAGGATAAAAGGAGATGGCTATCTGAATAAAATAAAGTTGTTTTAAGTTGATATTATGATGAAATAGAAGCGTAGAAAACATATTATTTCAACTGGTTTGAGTCTTATTGACTTTAAATAAAGTGTTTGACTGATATAACATAACTGATAAAATAAAAACTGATGGTCTATTAGCAAATATTAACCTCTAAAACGTGAATTTTTCTGACAAAATAATAAATACAAATGAATAAATCTGACTTTTATATAGAAGCCAAATCCCTTTAAATCCCTGCAATATCATTCTAAATTAATATTATGAAATGATTATCTATCCTAAACTTTATATTAAGAGATTATTAGCTTAGTGAAAGAAAATATCACTGACTATGTAACATGGAGGGACAGATAAACCAATTCTGGAAAATAAATAGCAGAACAGAACAAAAAAAGTTTATTCCTATGTTATATTTATAGATTTTTAAACTATGACTACTTTTTCTATCCTGTCTTACTATTTATATTTTTCAGAAAAGTTATTTCCACCCCTGATTGTATTTTATCATACACATTATATTGTATGTTACGTACACAATTTTATGTTTTGTATATATGTTGTATACAATTTTATTGTATTTATTGTATATTTCTGTTTGTTCTGGAAGAATTTAGAAGATATCTGGACACCTGAAAATAAAAATAATGATTAAGATCTCGAGAAAAGGCAAGACCCACTACAGGACGTCGTCAGGGAGGGTATGGGTTCGAATCTCGAATCTAATGAGTATATTCAGTTGTCTATGCTATTGCTGTATGTGAAAAATTATGATTCTCCATTTTTTTAACGAGATACACAATTTAAAAATTATACTATTTTGGGGAAAAGATTGGTTTTCGAGATCTTTCACTAGATAAAATGAAAATAATTAAATGAGACAAAACACGGTATGGGGGTAATCCATTAGTTTGATTATTAAACCTGTTTCTAATCTGGCATTAAGTATAGCTCACCTATTCCACTCTTGTTTGTTCTTGTTATCCCAATAACCTCCCTGATAAGTAAAGATTGGCTTCCCGCCGTTGCACTCGTCAGGAACCTAAAAATAATTATTGATGTTTGAGACCATATTATATCTATCGAAATGTAACTGGTGTCTAAACTAAAAGCATACCATTATCCATCTATCTATACCTGTGAGTACCAAGTAGGAGTATATGTTACAGGTTCCCTCCCCTCTTCATATCTATATATCTATACCTGTGAGTACCAAGTAGGAGTATATGGTACAGGTTCCCTTCCCTCTTCATATCTATCTATCTATACCTGTGAGTACCAAGTAGGAGTATATGCTACAGGTTCCCTTCCCTCTTCATATCTATCTATCTATACCTGTGAGTACCAAGTAGGAGTATACGCTACAGGTTCCCTTCCCTCTTGATGTGCAACTTCTGCGTCTAACTCTCGTTGTTTGCGCACAGCTCTTTGCTTCTCTTCTAGACGAACCTAAACAAGAGGGTGGTGATTGTTGTAAGAGTCTCGTAATCAGGGAAACTAAAATCTTCAAATCAAACTAAAATTTCAAATATTTTCTTTAGAACATACATTTCAAAGAAAAATAGAAAGAATATTATATTATTCTTAACCTCCAAATATTAGTATTTTTGAAAATATATTACTATAATCTAGGTATAAATCCCAATTTTCAGCACCTAAAGCTGAAAAAAGCGTACCTTTTCTGTATTGGCCTCATCCCACTGTCCGTTCTCCATGAGTCTCTGATCAGGTCTCCGCCTTGAATCTGTGGGGGCAACACCCTCCTCCATCTCGTTCAACTCACACGCAAATCTTGATAGAAAATTCGTTGGAAGTTTTTGGAAACAAATCCATAGCAAGTTAGCAAAAGACAGACCGATAGCAACGCTTATTATAGATTGGATGCTCTTTGATCAAAGGAATCAACAAAAACAGACCTCTAACTTAAACAGAAAGCCTGGCTTCTATAAATTTCATGGTGAACCAAACAATAGTTTGATGTTTAAATCATGTACCTAGCATGTTATGTTTTATAAGAAATGAAAGTATGAGACAAAAATATTGTCTTTATATTTCAATTTTTAGAGACATACAATAAGTAACTTTTGGATTATTTATGGCATCTTTAATGAAAAAAAATTCTTTTGTCTTAATAATGAGTGAGTTGAAAATAATGTGTTTATATCCTTTCAAAGTTGACAAATTAGAAAGGTTACCTTGTAAAATTATAATATTTTTCAGATTCCGGATCAGCCATAATTCTCTTCCATAGAACCTTGCTGGCGGCACATTCTAAGCTGCTCTTACCCTTGATCACAGTCTCACCTATCACTCTAAACATAACATGATGGTTAACTCTTAGAAAACGTTTGGGATTTTTTATAATAAATATCTAAAACTTGTGATTACACACCTACAGGAATCCAAGTCAACCTGAGGAAAATTGTGTATCGTCCCTCCACTTTAGATTTTAATTTTTTAAAAGAAAGATTTTCTTTAGAAGGGAGGGTTGGTGAGATCTTTTGCTACACAAATAATGACAATAATATTTACTTAAAGATGTTTGCTTGTTGACATATAGGTAAAAGGCTCGAACCATGCCCCATCACCGGTGTCCTGGATAGAAAACAGGTATTTTTTGACATACGTCTCACAAGACCTATGTAGTCATGACCGGGAGACAATGACGGTTCAGTACATGACTTTCGTTA
>LS049420.1:5422-25552 GCA_900241095.1 Acartia tonsa | reverse complement strand
CTGAAGCTACTTTGTCCTGAAGCTACTTTGTCCGAAGCTACTTTGTCCGAAGCTACTTTGTCTGAAGCTACTTTGTCCAAGATCCCTTTTCTTAGGTCCTTTTCAGTGCTAACTGCTATGCCTCCAGTTTTTTGTTGCAAAACTTCATACCTAAATCTTACATGGACATGACCTGTCATTGATACAAAATCAGTAATATTTTTTAGATCTTTTTATGACAAATTTTTTTCAGATTGGCGGTGACTATGACAATTTTGAAAAACTTGGCTTAGGGCAGGCAGAAACATTTCAATATGAACGGAAAACTGTTAATTTAAGGTGACCATTTTTTTAAAAGATAATTCTGTTGGGTCCTAAAAAGTTTTATTTACATGTTCTAATTGGTTACCTAGTTAAAAAACTTTGGATACTTTTCATTAAATTTTTGGGCTCATTTTGAAATTGTTATTGGGGTCTTACATCAATTTATCGTCCATTGTCTTATCCATTAAAATCCCTGTTATTGATTTATATATTTTTTCATAGACGAAAAGATACGGATGTGGAGCATTTTTCCGACGGTGAACATCAGATTTTTAATGAAAGAAGATTTTCTAGGTTTTTATTCATACAACAACAAAAAAACATTAAAGTTTGAAAGGATTAGGAGGTACTATTTGTTAAACAACAAGCAGCCCCTAGCAAGCATACTAATAGTGGTACAATAGTTAAGGGATAAGAAAAGTAAAAAAGAAAGTAGCTTAAACCCTTCTGAAGACTCAATTCTGCAATTTAATAGCCTAAAATTAACCTCGATTCAGACACAAAAACCTTACTACTTTAAATTACAGTAATATTTTATCAAAAATAAGACTCTTTAGTACATAATCCTCTTACTTGATATTAAACTAGAAACATTTTGTATGAATGGATCAATTTAGACACGTTAGAAGCAGTTCAATTGACAGTTCTTTTATCGGCGATTTATCGCCGCGAGTTCCGCCGATAGCCGTCTCTTCACCTACAGCTAATCAAGGGTAATAATTTTATTCAATTGGGAAGTATTAAAAATACTTCCTTTTAATGGGTACCTAGTAAAATATTTAAAATGTTAGGAAGGAGAGAAAATACAAATAGACGTGAGGGAAAAGCTTTTTATTTGTGAAATTATTTTGCAGTTGGTGCCTAGTCGAGCAGAGGACCCCGCCCACTCCCCCCATTTAGATTCATTTATTTTATAAATAGGTACCTATGGTTTTTGTGCTAGGCACTTTGAGGGAAATACAACTTTCATGTCAATTAAACTTTCTTTTTGTTCTTTCTGAAATGAAATGAAACTAAATTAACATATTTTAGTCCCGCCAAGAGATCTCGACCATTACCATCACCGCCCACAAGGAGAAGAATAGATCTTGGAGCTAGCGAAGAGCTTTCTTTAGGTAAACTAAAACAATTATACTATTTATACTAAGAAGCTGGATTTTGCTAACCGCTGAACCGATATGGTTTTCCTCTTTATAGTTCGTAGTATGATCTATAACTATTTTTGGGGGTTGTTCCATCACCCTTCCATCCCAAGAGAAATCTTTCTTGTAAAAAATACCTTCCCCTCAAAGTTTTACTTTTTAAAAACTAATTTTAAAACTTCCAGCAAGTGCTCCTAGAGGCCTTTAGGGCCGTAGCCGCTAATGTGTAATATTGTGACTCTCATTTTTCATTTGAATAACAAACTAAAACACAACTTTTTGACAGGTGGCCCTGGCGGCCAGGATGGGTCACGGCACCGCCGTTCTCGAGTCGGTGGCGGAGGGAATCGCGAGGCGGAGACTGGCGGTGCTCTGTTACAAGCTGTGGTTGGATACCTGGGAACCATTGAACTCAGTCTGGATAGCACGGCTGGCGGCTTACAGGTGATACATAGATAGATAGATGGATAAATGACACACTGACTGATAGATAGACTGACTGATTTTATTCTTAAATAAAAGTAATATATTATAGTGTTTGTTGCTGAACAGATCCCTTTTACAGTAAAGCTTTTAGTAGGTCTACAGTCTACCTTGAGAAATCGCCCATAGAAAACAAATTCCAGTCGTTGTATTTAGTAAATAGATTTCTATCTGGCTAAAAGGTTTAAGTTTTCATAAAAAGTAATCTTGTTCAAAATGACATTTTTAAGTATAAATCTCCTTTTTTTGTTTTATGGCACAACTCTAGTACATTTATATATTTTTAGCGAACATAAAGGAATTTCATTGGTAAGTAAAAAATTTGTTGTAATTCTTGTTTTAAACGGGGACTATTAGTGCGGTGCCCTAACCCTGCGGGGCTACTCAATAGGGTTGGCAATCCGTCCAATTTTGGGTTTTGGACCGGATTTGGATTCTTACAAAAACCCACCCAAAAATGAAACGGATAAATCTTTTTGCTTATCTTTTTGCTTGATTCCGGATTTTCGGATTCCGGATTGCGGATTCTTGCAATATTTTAAAAGGCATTTTAAAAAATAAATTACCTATGAGATTAGATTTTATCGGGTACTATATTTCACAGTAGCTTTTCTCCTTTTTCTAGACCCTACAGCGGCCATTTGCTTACCTTTACTCAACCAAACCTTACTTTGTTAAAAATTAAAATATATATTTGAACCAAAAAACTCTAGACGCTAATTTTAGCCTAACAATTAACAATCCGAATCCGCTATTAAAATAACGGAATGCGGATTCGGATCTGGATTTTGGATTCGGATTACCAGCCCTACTACCCAATATAACTTACCTGACCTAAAATAATAAACAAACCAACGATAAACTTCACTTGTTTCCTTGTTTTCATTTTAATCCAAACAATAAGTGTGGTGTGGAGACTCAGTGCTCGGCAGGGACTTTAATGGAAACTGGCGTAATTTTTTGTTGTTTTGTGCTAAAATTTTGATGTGTTATTTTAGAAAATTACCCCTTTTGGACCTGTTTTAAACCAACCAATTAAAATTCTATAAAATTACCCCAACTTTTTTTTGTCTACGAATAAGATATTCGTGGTTATAAAAGTATGGGTACGCGTGAAATTTACAATCTAGTGTTCCCTCCCTTCCTGGAATCTATATCTTAAGATGTATTATTTTTTAGGATATTAGAAACTGTATCCGTCGACTGAGAGTTGAGAAGAAAGTTCACACCCTAGTTCTTTTTGTTATACATCCGGACAAAATTATTCTTATCAATCATCACGCGACCAACCTGGCAGAGTTTATGGTGAGTAGATAGATAGATAGATATACAGATAGGTAGATTGATTAGTTGGTAAAGCTTACTTTTGTTTTTGTTCAACCAAACAAATTGTTCTTATCAATCATTACGCGTCTAACCTTGCAGCGTAGATAGACCGATGTGGATTATTCCATTTATGCGAGCGATGAAGTTTTAGACGACATAATTTCAACCTTAGATTTCAATTATTTGGGTTAAGTCGAATTTTTATTTATAGATGGAATGAAAAAATATCTGCCCATTCATACAATATGTGTACACGATCTAACAAATAATATGTACGGATTATTCCTACACTGTGTTCTTATTGGTCCATTTTACTATTTAGGTATCTAGATTTACTATATTTATTAGTTTTTATATAACACATTCATTCAAGGGATTATACTTAATTATTCCTTTAAAAACTAAAAATATTGTCTAGGCTGATAAAATTAGTTTCTGCGGAGTGTGCGAGGATGACAAGAGGTTCTTTGGTGTTGTAACCAGACAGGTATGTGTAGGGAGGGACATTGGACTGTTTATTACACTGGTACTAACCACAATCTATCTTTCAATGTATCTATGTATCCAAGCTGACTTGGATGATAGTTGTTCTTGCCATATTTTTATGGTAGAGCCATATAGAATCTAAACATCTATATATCTATATTATATTTGCCATTGCTAACTTTCTGTCTATCTATCTATCTAGGCTGAATTGGATGATAGTTGTTCTTCTTGTCATGTTTTTATGGTGGAGCATGTAGTATCTTAACATCAATTTATCTATGAATAAGCTATCTATCTATCTAGGCTGACTTGGATGATAGTTGTTCCTGCCATGTTTTTATGGTAGAGCCCACAAGTAGCCAGCACGAACGGATCCAGCGGGCCAGAGTCTTCAATATTCAACCTACTTTCAATTCTAAAGGTTACTTCCACTCTATTAGGACGGGGTTGTAAATTACTAGGGAGGAAGGGGACAATGGGCTGTTTATTACACTAGTCCCCAAAGTTTTACAATCATGTCTTATTTGTTGGCTCAACAAATTTGGGGACAATTATTGTGTTTTAATTGGTTTGTAAACTAAGTTGAGAGTCCAAACGTTTCAACCACTAATCGTAATCTACAGAAGGGGTTATTTAGTGAATCATCATTGAGGATGTACATCAATTTATCGGCCATTGTCTTATCCCTTTATATCCCTGGTAAATTAAACTGGTAAACAAGGCTTTATAATCACATCTTATTCGGTGGATCAAAAACGTTAAATACTTTTATTCAATTTTGAATGGGGGTAATTCTGTTTAACATCAATGTTTAATTTTTATATATATCAATTTATCGTCTATTGTCTTATCCTTACTGGTGTGATTTATAATAAATTAGCGCAGCTACTCTACAATTTGTTTATTTAGGTGAATGTTTGGAATTCCCACTCGACGCGGATCCAATATTATCTGTGATATTTTCAATCAAAGGAGTTCATCCTAGCAGCGAGACAACTAATCAAAATATTCAAAATCAGGTAATTAATAGGGAAGAGATTGGAGGATAGATAAATCAACAATCAAGTTTTAAAAAGCGAAGCAATAGTTCAGAAAGTGTTTATAGCATTATCCAAATGTCTTTATGTCCATTAATACATATTGATTTTACCTAACTATTTTGATAATTTTACATGATATAATCGTTCTATTTAGGTATCTGTTTTTTTGTTGTTAGAATAATGATTTCTCTTAAGATTGGTTGATATGTCATAAGCGAAACATCTCTATAACTAAGTTTTAGAATTAAAATATTTCCGTTTTAAGCATCCTATATTCAGGATGGTACTTAGGATAGATTTGTCCGATTTTTTTCCTTTCTGTAATATCTGACTTTTTGATTAGGTAGGCCTCAGCTTTACGGATGTTTTCATCCTTGTTTACTAACTTATTTTTTGAGTTTATGACTGCAGTTACTGTATAACTATTTTATTTTAAGGATGTTGCAAGTGTTAGTAGTTTATCAAATAGTGACAGTGGAATAGTTTTTAGAGATGAAAATAATAAGGTAATTAAAAAATATAAAAAAAATTCTAGAAATTGGGGGGGGAGGGGGACAATTTAGCAGGAGAAGGTATCCTATATCTATTTAGCATTGCTTAAAAACAACCTTCGAATTACAACCTAGTCGGTTCAGAGTTTACCGAGATCTTAATTTTTTTAATAGCTTTGATGGCATGTGGGTGTCCATTGATATAAAATATCTCTCTTAAACCAGTACAGTTCCTGTTCTCTCTGTTAAGCAAATTCCATTTGGTTCAGTGGTTACCAAGATCCTTCGCTACACACAATTATCATGTACTATCCAGAGAGAGAGAAGACAATGGGCTGTTTATTACACTAGTGCCCAAAGTTTTATATTAATGTTTTCTTATTCGTTGGCTTTACAACTTGGAGTACTGTTTCTGAATTTTGTTTGATTGGTTAATTATGTCGAGTGTTCAAACGTTTCAACAACTGATTTTAATCTCCAGAAGATGTAATTTAGTATGTCAACATGGGGGATGTACATTAATTTATTTGCCATTGTCCTATCCCTTTATATCCCTGGTTGATTATTGATTATTATTCAGGCCCAACAAGGGGACAGTGCAATACGTCATCACCAACAACGAGGCGGAGATGAGCGGGAGGAAGAAAGGGCTGAAGATTCCCGGGGTGGCGGTTCTCGTGGAGGACGCGGCGGTAGCGGCAGCGGCGGAAATAAGCTGGGCGTCCGAGCGATGCCAGATCCGGCTATTGGCAGCAGTAGTAATAATCCGGTTGTATCCCCGGATACTTCTTTCAACTCAGACAGGTAGGCAAGGCATAATGTACTTGAGCGTGGAGCTTGATAGCCCTAGTGGCTATACAAAAGCGTCTCGTCCTTCTCCATGACTACTTAGGCCCAAACACTAAGAAACAAGGCTTTACAAACAAATAGATATATAAAGTTTAGATAGCAAAACCGTTGATTGGGTAGTCAGGAAAACAGTGTAGAAACAATCCTACCATCCTACTCTAACTATTTATGTCGCGCATCTGACATAGCAGCAGTAGGAACCATTTTTAACATCTTCAGTTATGACGCGGTTTCGGACCGAGATTCGAACCTATCACCTTCCCGACGACGAGCGGATGCGCTACGTGTTGAGCCACGGTCGTGGGTTATATTTATGTTGATTATATTTAGGTTGGAATGTCTACAAAGTGCAGAGCATATCCGGTTATCCATGCACAAATATTTACAGGTAGGACTAATACAAGAATATCATTGGTCAGGGGATTTTTTTGCATGAAATATAATAGCCGAGTAAATCAGGGACCTTCAGGGATAAGACAATGGACTATCGATTAAAGTACAATGTATATTCCCAATAATGATAAACAAAATAAAACCTTTTGTAGATTAAAATTATTTAATTTAACCAATTTTTATCGGATTTTCATTATCTCGGCTTATCATTCTATGCAGTAATTGGATATCAATTTTTGTTTAGCTGCTAAATTGTCTATTTTTCATAGAGTTTTCATTTGTTTTAGTTTACAAGTTTCAGAAATTAGTTTTAGACATTCTATGGGGTTTGTATGTTAGTTTATGAAAGACTTCAGTTAATTTTAAAATTTTGTTTCTCAAGGACAAACACGAACACTTGAAGCGAAGCTCACAACAGTTGGCTGAACGTCATCTCTCCTCTTTATCTAGTCAGGTTTGTTTGCTATGTTAGTAGCGCAGCTACTTTATTTTAACTTTATGTTCATACGTCAGTCTGTTACTACGACGACATAACAAGTCTCTACTTTGCTTGTTGATGGACTTAATCTTATAATATAAAGTAGTAGGGTCAGCCCTTCCGTAAAATATAGCTCGTTATAGATTTGTACGGAATTTTCGCTCAGGCATCTTAATATTCTGCAATATTGAAATGTTGTTACACTACATTTATTTCATTCTTATGTATTTGTAAATTACTTAAACTGTACTTTCATTGAATAAATAAACTTCATTCCGGATACTTTCGCCGTACTTTTGTACTGTTGCGCACAACGCGGCATTTACACAATAGACAAATTATACATACAGAGTTTACTTTAAAAAGTAGACGAAAAATTTTGTTTTGGATTTCCTTGAAAAGTCTACTTAGCAAGTATTGCAACAGTATGTCCATCTGATTTGTTAAGCTTTGCTTTCATGTATGTTGTCATCCTTGTTATTGTAGGACTCTGGTCTGCAGAATGTACAAAGATTAATCAAAGAAAAGTTTGAGCAGCGCGAGGCGGCGGAAATAGACCGCCGGCGGTTCCCGCCGCTGCCTGGAAACCTCCGTCAGCTGCCTGACAGAACTGCGGGAACTCCTACCCCAAGTGCTTCAGGCATAAATGCTTAAATATTATTTTTCAGTAATCTTTAGGGATAAGATATTGGCCGGTGAATATCTCCAATGATGATAAACAAAATTTCTCCCTTTTGTAGAAAAAAATGATAGGTTGATAGATTTGGACACTTTTAGTTTGGAATAAAAATTAAGTAAGTTAAAGTTTAGGATCGAACGAATAAGATAACATTGTTATAAAACTCTTAGTACCATTATAATTTACAGTCAATTGTCCCCTTCCTCCCTGTTACTATGTTACTATATTTGGTTTAGGGCTATTATAAATTTATATTATTAGGATGGTTTTAGGCTATTTTATGTTCTTCCCTACCCCTTTAATCCATACACCTTGGATCCTATATCTTAAACTTCATTAAAATGGCGAGAAAATAATTTAAATTTACTGAAATAGAGCGGAGCTATGCACGTAGCCTTGAGGAACTCCCCACGACTGCGGGCGACGTTTTTCCGTCTGGCGAGGACAAACGGGATGGGGCTGGGAGCGAGGGGGATGAAGGTGACGGGGTGGGTCCTCCCTCCCTTCCTCTCATGTCAAGTCTTCCATTAGCAAGGTAAACGTTTTTGCATGGATCTTAGGGGATAGGACATTGGACGACAAATTCATAATATAAAACTCTAATGTTGATGAAAAAATTACTCCTTGATTAAAAAAATTTGGACAGTAGTATAATTTACAGTACAATGTCCCCTCCCTTCCTCCTTGATATTTTGTAAGAATTCAAAGAAAAGTAACGGTTTTTTTTCAATTTATAGGCCACTAAAAAAAGAAATGATCAAAATTTTTTGATTCAGTATCACTGTGTCCAACTATCTGTCTGTCAGTGTGTTAGTCAAACCTTTGTGATTTTAAATATTTGTCATATAGGATTAATATATAATATATAAGTTAGCTTTGGCTGTACTTTCTTTGATATAATCTGGATTTAACATAATTTAAATAAATAGGTTACTATATAGCTCTGATTCAAACCTGAGCCAGGTAGAGGACGCTGCTAGAACTGCTGGCATAGCTGACTGGGTCAACCTGTACTAAAACATAACTTAAATATTCAGGTTCCTTTACAGCTCTGATTCAAACCTGAGCCAAGTAGAGGATGCTGCCAGAACAGCTGGCATTGCTGACTGGGTCAACCTGCACCATAACTCCACTAGAACGAATCCCCTGTCGAAGCCTAGGTGGCAGGTATGACCTAAAAATTAATTTTAATTGATAGTTATTATTAGAAGCGTAACAGAATAAACAGCTTTGTAAGAAGTTGGTCTTTAGCTCAGTCTGAACCCCTTTAATTCCTTTTTTTAAAACTAAGTGAACATAAAGGGGGTAGTTTTTAGTTTGTTTATTACTCCAGGTTAGGTTAGGTAGCCCCACTTGGTTATGCCCCCCCTTCTCAGAGGTTACTTATAGAGGGAGAAATTAAGCCTTGCCGCTTATTTTCAGAATATTTCAAAATAAGGGGGTTGGGTTCAGTGCTTAACGGGAACTTTGAGAGAAAGCAATTTAAAATTAACTCATAACTTTTGGAAAATTAATCTATCAACTAAATTAAGAAAATCTATGAATTTTGATTATTTTTTTTTTAGGAGGGTTTATATGGAGGAGTATTAAAGCCCAGTGATCAATATCCTGTGGATCCATTGGTTAAACTTAGGCCAAGATCTAGAGTCTCAAATAAATCTCACAGGTAAATACCATGGAGGGGGGAGGGGACACCGGTACTTTAAGTATTTTATAGCACAGTGACCAATATCCTGTGGATCCATTGGTTAAACTTAGGCCAAGATCTAGAATCTTAAATAAGTCTCACAGGTAAATACCATGGAGGAGGGAGGGGATATTGGTACCCAAAGTATTTTATAGCCCAGTGACCAATATCCTGTGGATCCATTGGTTAAACTTAGGCCAAGATCTAGGGTCTCAAATAAATCTCACAGGTAAATACCAGGGAGGGAGGGGATATTGGTACCCAAAGTATTTTATAACCTGTGGATCCTTTGGTTAAACTGGTACCCAAATTAATTATGTATTTTTTTAAGGCATCAGTTTAGTCTTTTTATTATCCAGTTTTACCTCCAATTCTAATGATTATATCTTTATAGGTCGAGTATGTTTGAATTTTCCGACTACGACGCTTTTTCCGCGCCAAATTCTTCCGCCTCAACGCTTAGTCGCCGGCTGGATTCAGCGCCGCATTCGGCGGCCTCAACATTGAGCCGCCATCGCCAACAGCAGGAGAGCATTGAGGAAGAAGGGATTGAAGTTGATGCTCTTGAAAGGTAGTTTAGAATTATTAATTGTAAGACCAGAGCACACCTGTCCTGAAACGTTAATAATAAACACAAAATGTCTGCCAAATAAGAAGAAAATATTCTTGTGAGGGGTTTATGAATAAAACCATTTTAAGTAAATTACTAATATAAAAGATAAAAAATCATGTTTCAGGGTGTAAGGGATAGTTGCATTACATACAAAAGTTTCTTAAGAGATATATTAGAAATATCAAAGCTTTTATATTGTTGGATCCTCTAAAACTCATTAATTCATTCTCAAATTTTTAAGCTAAATAAGGATTGATTCAATGATTTCAACCACTACTTGTAATCTACAAGAAGGGATAATGTACGTCAATTTTTAGGCCAACGTCTTATCCCTTTAGATCCCTGTATATCTGTAAATAACTATATTTTATAGCAGAGTACCTGAGATCTTATTTCCTTTAGAACATCTGTACCTGGAGACTTGGAGGGGTTGCTGCCTGCAGGAAAGCGTCTACCAGAGGCTGGCAACAGCCAACAACCTGCGGCGGCTCCAGCTAAAATCCGTGCCAGACGAAAATCTGACTCTGAATCCATCAGAGAAACTACTTTTGGCAACGAGGAAAAGGTAATTCACGTTATGTTAAAGTAGCGAGGCTGCTAAATAATTCAATTTGTCCATCATTCCGTCCGTAACGCTATGGGGATAATTTACTTTTCTTTGCTGAAATTTCTTAATAATATTTTCTATACCCAACAACAAGCATTTAGTACTAAAATTTACTTAGTCTGTCGGTCTGTTATGTAGTCAGTAGTCTTGTTAAAAAAATGTAAATATTAAACATCTTAGCTATTAAACTCATGGTCCATCCATGATTTCTTTATTCTTGAAGATGTTGTCATCCATTTTCTATCCTAATTAAAAGTTTTCTGATATAGGCAAATGCTCGAGAGAAGGACATTGGCCGGGTTGGCGGATGGGCGGCCGACTTTGACAAGCTGTTGGCCGACCCAGCCGGCCTCCACACGTTTGCCGAGTTTCTGAAGAAAGAGTTCAGCCACGAGAATATCTACTTTTGGTGTGCCTGTCAAAGATATACTAAAATCAAGGAGGACAGTGAAAGATTGAAGGTAATGATTTTTTAATTTTCCACAAATTGTAAAATAACTTTCATTGCTATATAGTCGTTTGTGTATTTTTTTGGCACCTCCAAAACAAAGTCCCCCCCAAAAAGTCTGAACATTCCATCTTCGCTGATTTTAGTTTTTTTTTAGGATTTAAGTCTAAACAATTTACCTATTGTTCTTTTTATTTATTTCTTTACATGAAATGAAAGGACAGCTATCTTTCTCTTTATTTTAAAAGTTTAATTTTGTTTGATTAGCTGGTTCCAAACAGAATCAACCAATAATTTTGATTTACATAGTCGTTAAATTGGTATTTTAATTATCATCATCTGGGATGAACATCAATTTATAGTCCATTTTCTTATCCATGAAAATCCCGTGCCAAACTTGATGATGTAGGTATTATTTTTGTTTAGGTCTCTAAGGAAATTTTTGACACTCACATGTCTGAATCTGCTACAGAACCAGTCAATGTTGATGCCGTAGCAAGGAGTATTACTCAAGATAAATTACAGGTAAATTAATCTATATCCTATTCTTTTTCAACTTGATTGTATGCTTGAGTATGATGATTATTTTTAGTAAGCTTCGTCTGCTAGAAGTCTTTATTTTATACGGCATTCCGTGTTAGTATCCAAATCAGGCAAAATAAGAAAGTTGTGCTGGTTCTAGTACCCAAAGTTCAAAAGTGCAAAAGGAATAAATTTAAGATTTATTTTCCTATCCCTATATCCCTGAATATCTAGGAGTGTTCAGAGGAGAATCCACCTGGCCCAGATCTGTTTGAAACTGCACAGAAACAAATCTATAATCTCATGAAGTTTGACAGCTTTTCAAGGTAAACTGGACGAAAAAGAACAATAAAGTATGACGTTTTCTAGAGTTGGATTTTTCAATGTATTGAGATTCAATAAAATAAAGTAAAATAAGGATTAATCCCTTGGAATTAGGCATATATTTTTTACTATCCAGGGAAAAGGGTCAAGTTTAACTTTACTCTATTTGTAACAACGTTAAATTTGTTTCATTGACAGTCGTTTTCGACTTGCTGAAAAGGCATTGGCAAAATTATATTTTAAATGTTATGATGTTTATCTACCCCAACGTACTTTTTATACGTTATTTCTAAACAAACACATTTTAATGGTAACATTTTTTAGGTTTTTAAAATCTGACCTGTACAAAGACAGTTTACTGGCAGACATGGGCGGAACTCCCCTACCCATTAACGGCCAGGATCAGACTGACCCGCAGCTAGCCGTTGACCTGAACGTACCGCTGAATTTATCCACAGACGGTGGCGGGGGAAATAACAGCACAGGGAAGGCGGGGAAAGGAGGGAAGGATGAAGGAAGCCGGCGCAAGTCTATATTGCCCTGGGGGAGGAATAGATCTAAGTCGAAGGATAGGGCAGAACAAGAGAGAATCTCTTTGTTTAAGGTTAGTTACACTAGTATCCAAACTACATTATCTTATTTGTTGGCTCAAAAACTTTGGGTACTTTTATACATAGATTGTTTGGGTCCAAACTTTTCAACCAATTATCTTTATTTAAGGTTAGTGTTATTGTGGCCAACAAAAGTGGTTTTAATCGCATAATTTTTCATTTTAATATCCACGGAAAGCTGTCTTTGATACGATGCGATAAATCAGTATTATAGCATAACTGCTCTATAACTAAAGTATGTTCGTTTGTCTGTAACTGACAAAAATTTCATATCTATCCTTTATATAAAAGTTACAAGTGATGTATATATGTATGTCTTGTGTGATCTAGTTAACCGCTGAACCGATATTGTTCTCCTTTTCATTTAAGCTTCATATAGGTTCGCGAATGATATTAATTAGAATAATACACGGCACTGGTGTTGAAAAGAGACTATCCATAGAAAAACACACAGCTCAATAGTAGGAATATATTTAGATTAGTTAATCATTGTCCCCTTCTATAGTTCTTTCTTGTACAAAAGTTTGTTTTAGGATTTTAATAAGATACATAATCAAAGTTTTTTAAAATTAATGTTATTTTGTTTTTCTAGGGAATCCGTTTACCTGGCCATGGTGGTAGCGGGAGGCTGAGCTCTAGTCATGAGAAACCGCCGTTGACGGCTGTATCAGCCGCCAACGCCGTTACAAGTACTCCTCCCGCCGCCGATATGAGTGGCGGTGGCGGGTCCGAGTCCCGGGCGTCGATGGAGTCAGGTGGCCAGGATTTTGATAGCGGTGGGGATAATAGTTCTTTAACACGGTAAGTCGAGTAGCGATAATGGATTTATTATCTATAATACAAAGTAGAATGATGTTTGTCTGTTTGTTTGTACCGAAATATCTCGCTAACAGCTGAACCGATCGGGTTCTCCTTAACAGAGTAGCTTCTCACCCCCTATTAACTGGATGAATGAACTATCAACAACTTTTCTCCTGTTTAAATTTTAATGTATTGTGTATTATTTATCCATTGTATGTTAATAGCGAATCTACTCAATAAGTTGAAATGTCTGTTTGTCTGTCTTTCTGTGGAAATTTGATTTTCTCTGCGGGACTTTAAAGATTTTATATTTAATGATGATAATCTTTGCCTTTTAAAAGGGGGAGTTGAAAGAAAAAACTCAAGACGCTAATTTTAGCCTACTAAATAAAGAATCCGAATCCGCTAGGTATTAAAAAACGGATTCCAAAATTTGGGCGGATCCCGGATTCGGATACGGATTGCCAACCCTACTCAAACTTTAAAAAAAAAATAGATTACCCTTTCAAACAATTGATAACTTCATTTTACTGAACACCAATTTATTTTAGATTTATCCTGCCAGACAAAGCAACAACAGTCGTGACCCCCAGCCCTGGCGAGACAATCAGATCCTTGATATCCAAACTCCTGGAGAAGCGCGGCCTTAAATTCACCAGTTTCGACGCGTTCGTGCTGGGCAGCGACAAGCCGCTGGACCTGAGCGAGGATGCGGTCAGCCTGGCCTCGGCCGAGGTCAGGGTCGAGCCCAGAGTGCTCTTCAGTGTCGAGCTTCCTAATAGGTAAGTCTGTGGTTAGAATGATTGATTGATTGACCAGGGATATTAAGGAATAAGACAATGGTTGATAAATTGACGACATACATCCTCTATGATTACAAAGAAAGTTACCTACAAATTTTTGTTTGAAAAGCGTTGACATTATTAGTTTGGAACAATTCAATCATCATTATTTAAAATTCTGCGGTTAGAAAAAGGGGATAATTTTTTCCTAGAAGTTCGGTGTATCCTTACAAATACAAAGAAAATACGCGAAAGCAATGACCACCTTTATTGTATTTTTGTAATATTCATCATACTAGAATTGGTATTCTTTCGTTATCCTCTTGAAATCGATATGACAATTCTAACATGTCCGAATTAACGAAAAGAGCTAACCGTTACGGACAGACGGACCTACCCTAATCATAGAAAAGCTTCGCTTTTAAAATTGTCTTATATTATTTTTATTATTTAGGAAATGTATCGGAGTAAAAGCTAAACAAAGTAAGAAGGTTGAAGATGTGCTGCGACCAATATTACAACAATATGGATGGAATCTGGACCATATGACAGTTGCGGTAAGTCATTTAATAGGCGGTTTCCCTAAAAGTGCTTAGTCGATTTCTGAAACCCAGGGATATAAAGGGATAAGACAATGTCCGATAAATTGATATGCATCCCTAATAATGATACATAAAATTACCCCTTCTATAGATCAAAATAATAACACCTAACTTAATGAATCAACCAATCGAAATTCACTAGTCTCCCAAGTTTATAAACCAACGAATAAGAAAACATTATTATAAAACTTTGGGGTCTAGTGTAATAGAAAGCCCATTGCCCTCTCTCTCTCTCTCTCTAACTGAGACCCCATCACCTTATTTTTGTATTTGACTTATAAAAATGGGGGGGGGGGAGATTTACCTATGCCTATTCCTGTCCATTAATGTGGGGCGTATACCTTATATTGCAAAAGAAGGGGGTTTCTGTGCTCAACAAGGCACTATGAAGGAAAACGACAAACAATATTCCAACATGTAAAAATCATGTTTTAACTTTTAACCTACTTTTCTAAGAATTAAAAATAAAAGGCCGGTTCCTGTTTTTATTTTTGCAATGGATAACATTTTATAAACAAGAATGTTAATAAGTTTAGTTGCAGAGCCTTTTTTATGCCTTGTTGGAGAAAGGCATAGGTATAGTTTTTGCTATTATTTTAAGTATTTAAGGGGTAACTTTTTTTGTGTATATTCCCGATTCCGTTAAGCTATCAGTCAAATGTGCATATGAATAAACGCTTCAAGAGTTTGATCAGAATTAAGAATAGTTTGACCTAAAAAGCGCATTTGACTGGAAGCTTTGACCCAACTTGACGGGAAAAAATGACTCCCTTTTAATACTTAATCACATTGTATGGCCCTTTGGATCTCTTCAAAAGTGGTCTCTAAAAAGTTGGCCGGAAAAACACTTTTTTTCAGGTTAAACTTGGTAATGTTTAGCATATCTTAGCCAATTTTATTTCATTTCAGATTTTATTCCGTTATTCTAGGAAATAATTAGGCAAGTATTGGAATGTTTGTTTGTCTGTATATGTGAAATATTTTATTGGATTTTTAATTCTTTTACGTCCCCATTTTATTTTAATTGATTATTCTTGAAGAATATTCGAATTAAGTTAAGCACATATTGTATGTTAGCTACGTTTATTATATTAGTTTACATTTTAATTTTAATGAATATTTTTGATAAGACATTAATTAATCATGTTATCACGTAAACAAACAAGCAAAATACAATTTAAAGTACAGACATGTCCATACAATGATTTTCATGATTAATTATGCTTTATTTTTTTTTGTGAAGAAATTCCTTTTTTTATAGTGAATTTTCAGGTTTTATGTTCTTCGCCAACTTATATTAAAAGTTGTCATCTTTGTTTAGTATAAAAAGGGATTTTTCCTTGAACATATTCGTATCTTGTATAAATCTCCACCTTCTTAGGAATCTTAAGGAATAAGTCACATTCCAATTAATATAAACATACTTGCCTCTTATGTAGATTTTAATTATTATTGGTTTGAACAATTTTAGTTTGGAACCAACCAATCAAAATTCCAAAAAATTACCAAAAGCTTTTGCACAATCGAATAAGATAGCATTATTATAAAACGTTGGAAAACAGTGCAATTTACAGTCTATTGTCCCCTCCCTCCTTGCTACCAACTTTATTAGATGTAGATTGAGAAGCACTGGTACCCAAAGTTTTATAACCACATTATTTTATTTTTGACACAAAATCTTTAGGTACTTCAAATTAATGTTGATTATTGAGTTCCAAACCTAAAGTGTACAGACTTAACAATTAATAATTTTAATTTTCTAAAGGGGTAATTTATTTATTATTATAGGGGATGTTTATAAATTTATGATCCATTGTCTTATCCCCTAAGATCCATGAATGCACAGGATGAAATACAACTTTTGACTTTGGGACCTTGGGTACTCAATAGATAAGTACCCAATGTTTTTATGTAGGTAGAGAAGCCAACATCTGGAGGAGTGAGGACTGGTATTGACTATAATGCCAGTGTTACTAGCATCGATAACTGTAGGCTTACCATCAACTAGATATATGTACCCAATATATTGTTATTAGTACCCAATGTTTTTATATAGGTAGAGAAGCCAACTTCTGGTGGTGTGAGGACTGGTATAGACTACAATGCCAGTGTTACTAGCATTGATAACTGTAGGCTTACCATCAACTAGATATATGTAGTGTACCCAATATATTGTTATTAGTACCCAATGTTTTTATGTAGGTAGAGAAGCCAACATCTGGAGGTGTGAGGACTGGTATAGACTACAATGCCAGTGTTACTAGCATTGATAACTGTAGGCTTACCATTAACTAGATATTATATATGTACCCAATATATTATTATTAGTACCCAATGTTTTTATATAGGTAGAGAAGCCAACATCTGGAGGAGTGAGGACTGGTATAGACTACAATGCCAGTGTTACTAGCATTGATAACTGTAGGCTTACCATCAATTCAAATCAGGTTTGTACATTTTATTATGATTGTTTGTTATGTTTCATATTTATATCAAAAGGGACAGGATGTCTGTCTGCCTATGTACAGCACTAAGAGAAGGATCTTATTAACCGCTGAACCAATATGGTTTGCGTTGCAGTGAAGTATTTTGAAATTAGAAAGCATTGCATTCTTTAAATGCATTGCCAGAAAGTCAGTTTTTGTACAAGATATTTTTTGGCTTCCTAAAATACAATATTTTATATAATGTAATCATCCTATTCACTTGATTTTTAGAATAAGGATTCCTATGATGATTAGGTATAATAAAGTCTCATAATGTAAGTATCTAAACTAAGTTTCGTGTATTCAAGTTATTTTTGAATAGATCTTTAGGGATTTTGTTCAGATTTCTAAATAATTTTGAATATTTGTTAATCTTTGTCTAGCTGTTATGTTGTCATCCTTGTTTTGTTTGCAGGACCTGCAGGGGAAAATGTTGGATGAAATCATTAAAAGGAATTCGGACACAGAATCCACAAAATCAGAGTCAAGGTATTTAGTTTCTTTTCAATCATTATATTTAGAGAAAGAGTGGACAATGAGCTGTTTATTACACTAGTCCCCAAAGTTTTTGATATCGTTTTCTTATTCGTTGGCTTACAACTTTGGGGACTTTTAATAAATTTTAATTGTTTGATTCATGAAGTGTGTCTAAACGTTTCATCCACTTATTTTTGGCCGTTCTTTTTAATTTTGATTTGATGGTTTTGGACACTAGCAGTGTCTAAAATTTTCACCAATAATTTTAAAGATGGGATTGTTTTGTTTATCATAATTAGGGTATACAATGATAAATATTTTTATCTTATATTGCCTAATCCCAACAGATCCCCAATAAACTAGGATTGTCTAATCTGTTGTAAAGAATTTTAGAATGAGCGCTTTGTTTATCATCATGGGGATATAAAAAAAATTATCGTCTATTGTCTTATCCCTTAAGATCCCTAATAAAAATCGCTAATTAAACACTCTTCTCAATTCAGGCCGGTTTCAAGAAACTCAACTGGAAACATAATGCTACGGCGACAAACATCTGCCACTGATATTGGCAGCGTAAGAGATCACGGCGGCGGAAACAAGCGGAACAGCGAAGACTTAATGCCGCCACCGGTTAAAATACCGTCGATCCGCCGACGGCAGGCAGCTCAGATTATTTCAAGTCCCAGCTTTCGTGAACAGGTTGGTATATGCTGAAAATAACAGGATGTCTGTCTCTGTGTCTTTATTGATAACTGCTGGACCGAAATGGTTCTCCTTTATAGTAAACCTTCTTATATGTCTCTGTGTCTTTATTGCTAACCGCTGGACCAAAATGGTTCTCATTTATAGTAAACCTTCTTATAGGTCCATATTTAGGCATATTATGTCCATTTTAAACCTGGTGATTTTTTCTTGAGCTTCGCTTTTTTGGATGTTGTCATTCTTGTTTCTTTGTAGATATTCCTAAGATCATAATAACCATTATTATTATATATAGGAAGCCCAACTATATGAAGGGTTGAAACGGATGACCCAGGGAAGGTTGGATGACCAGCGCGGCACAGAAATTAACATGGAACTCCCGGATTTTCTGAAACAGGATGGCACCTCCTCCGGCACTTCCAGCTCTGTCCAGGTATGATAATAAATTAAGAGCAGGGAGGGAGGGGACATTTGGTTGTTTATTACACTGCAGTCCCTAAAGTTTTTTAATTAATGTTTTCTTATTCTTGGCTTAACAACTTTTATGATTATTATTGAATTTTGCTGGGTTGGTTTATTAAGTTGAGTGTCAAAATGTTTCAACCATTAATTTTATTTTACAGAAGGATTTATTTTGTTTATAATCATTGGGAAAGAAACAGGAAAAAGGGGACATTCGATTGTAAATTACATTGGTACCAAACTTTTCAACCAATATCTTTTTAGTCTACAAAAAGGAAAATTCAACATAGCTTAGGTGACGATAAATTGATTGGAGGAAAAGAAAAGTACCCAAAAAATTTAAATTTAACAAGACTTTGGGTACCAGAAAAAAAAATCTGTATATTAATGAATAAATATATTATTAAGGAGGTGATGCGAGGTGATGGCATCAGAGAAAGTTTGAGGGCTCAGCACAAAAGCTTGTTTGCCAGACTTTCAGGTTAGCCACAATACAATACATTTATTAACCCAGATGGGCTATCAGAAAAAGTTAGCTAGAACTCAATAGATTTATTATCTTAGATGGTCTGTCATACATATTAATCCGTCTATCTTTAAAAGGATGTTCTAGCTTAGAATTGTCTGACTCATTATAGAGAAATTACTACCATTTCTAACCCAAAATGTGTACACGTTCTAACCAAAATTATGGCTTGATTGTTCCTATTAGTCCAATTTACTGAGTTGGTAACTAGATCTACTATATTTATTGCCAGCTCACATATGTATGTCCGTTAGATGTCGGGGAGTTGTTGCATCTAGCCCATATTGCGTTATCCTTACATAAAAGTAACTGAACCTCCAATATCAGAGCCAAGGCCAAGAATAGAACCAGCACCTCCAATGATCGCCCCTTCACCAGGATTTGTTTTCAAATAATCTAGCATTTCACTAAACCGATATGGATCCCTTTTCCAGGTCCAGGGAAGGGTTTATAACTATACCAGCACCCCTATGTCAAAGAAATGTCACCCCTAGAAATACATACCTGAATTATAGGATAGTTTTTAAACTTTTCCCCCTTAATTAGATACATATTTTAAATTAAAGTGAATACAATTTTCAACTTTTCTTTTTTGAGTTTAAAATGCACGTATTCTTGAGTATTTGGATTTAAACACGACAAAAAAGTGATCAGATCTTTGTTGTTGTAAAAAAATAGCATAAACAATTGAAGTTGAACTTGATAAGACTGTCAGAGAAAGAGGGGACAATGAGCTGTTTATTACACTAGTCCCCAAAGTTTTATAATAACGTTTTCTTATTCGTTGGCTTAACAACTTTGGGGACTTTA
>LS049419.1:0-13268 GCA_900241095.1 Acartia tonsa | reverse complement strand
GGTCAAACGGTCATAACACCACTTTTCTCAGAAGGTCATTGATATCTAAGTATTCACCAAAAAAATTTTAGGTTTCTACCTTATAAACAAAAGTCATAATGTAGAAATTAAGATTTATTTAGAATTTTTTCTAATTTTTGTTTGCTACCCAACCGACTTTGACCGGACACCACGACCGACACAGACCAGATATCCTCCATGGGGATGGAAACACCCCCCTTCAGCACGCCTCTACTAACAATTATGCCGACGTATAATTACTAAACTTAAAAATTCATGAAGTTACAGCTCTTCATCTTACCTACAAAAAAAATGAGATTGAAAAAACCCCGATCTGTAAGGGTTATTAAAAATAAGGGAGGGGCGGGGTGTCAGTGCTCTATAGCAGAGAGAGAGGGGACAATGGGCTGTTCATCATTACACTAGTTCATTACAACTTTTGGGACTCCTACTAAATTATGATTAGTTGTTCTATGAAGTTGAGTGTTCAAACGTTTCAACCACTAATTTTATTCTACAGAAGGGGTAATTATGTTTGTCATCTTGGGGATGAACATCAATTAATTGGCCATTGTATTGTCCCTTTAGATCCCTTGCTCTATAGGCATTTTGAGGAAAGGACATTATGTTACTTTGGATAAAGTTCTTCATTTACTCTTTTTTTCTTTATTTAGAAGGGACCTGAAAAATTTCAAGAAACCAAAAACAAATATGATGTTATTCTTACAGTTGAAGAAAAAGTTTATGACCAGGTAACGTTCTTGTTTAATATCAGGAAGCCATAGAAATGTGAAATGTGCCAAAAATCTATTTACACTAATTCAAAACTTTTATATCATAACAAATAGACAGGACATCTCAAAATCTTGGAATCTAATAACGAAATAAGTTCACCTACTGCTTCTACAAGTTTTGTTAATTGTGGTTAAACTGATCTTAAAGAAGATGTAAAATAAGAAGAAACTCTAGATGAAGATCCACTTTCTTCTTTTATTTCTTGTTTTATAGTTTCTTCAACATGGATGCTAAGAATGTTGAAGAAACTATAAAACAGGAAATAGAAGAAGGCATTCAGGATAAAGATTCTCTTTCTTGTGAACAGAATTCTGATGATGAAAGAATGAACGCTACTGATATATTTGAGCATTAGATTAAAATAAATATTTATTTATTCAAACTATTTTCTTTCTTCATAATTGGAATTCATTAAATGACTCGTTTTCACCAAAACAAAAATGACACCATCCAAAAGTTAAGAAAGCAGCTGAGAAAATCATTTTCTCCCAATATCTATAATACAAAGTAGCTTGATGTCTGTCCGTCTGAAGCTAAAGCTCTCGGTAACCACTTAACCGATTCTACTCTTCAGGGTATATACCTATTGGACCTATGGTGGTTTAAAGCTATTTTCTTGGTGGGTGGGACACCCCTAACCCCCCCAAAAATGAAAATTCCCCCCCAAAAAAAATTTCATTTTTTTTGTAATTTTAAAATTTTTTATGTTTTTATAGGTATATTTTTATACATTTTATATTTTTTTATATTTTTAATTTTTTAATTTCTTTTCTTCTTTTAAACTTTGTTTTATCAAATTAAAAAGATTGTGAAACCTTCCTTGCGAAGCCCCAAAAAGGCCACCTAGTACCTAAAAAGAAATTTTTTAAAACATTAAAAAAGAGAAAAATTTCGGAGGTTTTAAAAAATATAAATAAATACCTATACAAAGTTATAAAAAGTTAGAAAATGGTTTGAAATACAGAAAACATCGATTTAAAAAAATTTTAAAATTCTCCCCTGAACCTTTAGGATAAAAGCCCCTAAAGGCTAGGGGCGAAGCCGCTTGTTGTTATACATATGTTAATTGAATGTTGAACGGATGCATCGCTATTAATAATCAGGGATCTAAAGGGATAAGACAATGGCCAATAAATTGATGTACCTCCCCAACGATGATACACAAAATTACTCTTTTTTTGTAGATTAAATTTAGTGGCTGAAATGTTTGGATACTCAGCCTAATAAATCAACCAATCGAAATTCAATAAAAGTGCGTTTTTTTAGGTGTTAGCTGACTTTAGTGAGAAGGGAAACCAAAGCGATGAGCCTGTACACGTCATTAATATGAATGTTGTAGATAATCCAGAGGTATCTATCTATTCATCCTTCTATCTATCTATCTAATTATCAATCTAAATGTCTATGAAAGCGATGAGCCTGTACTGTACACGTCATTAATATGAATGTTGTTGATAATCCAGAGGTATCTATCTATTCGTCCTTCTATCTATCTATTTATTTATCTATCTATCCTTCTATCCTTAACATTTACATCTGAGTAGTGCATACATTTGTAATGTCTGAATAAATGTAAAATTCATATTTTGTTTGTGAGTTAACCACTTATATCATTCTCCTTCTATCTATCCACCTATCTATCCTTCTTTTCATCAATCTAAATATCAATGTTTTTGGTCTGACCTATCTCTACTCTATCAATTACTAGCGGCTACGCCCCTAGAGAGGCCTCTAGGAACACATAAAAATGTTTCTTTCAATCTATTTTAGAATCAGCTATTTAACAAAAATATTTGTTTCGCTTATAGATGGTGTAAATGTCTGCACGGCGGCGTTTTTTAATTTTTTATTTTTGTCGATTTCTCTGGGGAAGGTGGTGGTACCCTCCCCCAAAATGGTTATTAACCTTCCCAGGACCTATGAGAAGCTACCCTGTTAAGGAGAACTCGATTAGTTCAGCGGTTAGCGAGATCCTTCGGTACAGACAAACAGACACACAGACAGACAAACAAACAGACATCCTGTTACTTTATTATAAGGATTAAAATACTTATCAATTGAGTTTTCCATCCGTTTGTCCAATTATTCATTTGAAAATCCATCTGTTTATTCTTTTTTTGTTCATCAATCTACCATTTGTTAGTACATAGAAGGGGGGGGTGTAAGTGCTCAACATGGCACTTTGAGAGAAAGCACCATATTTTCTAGACAATTTTGTATTAAATTTAGGATGCCACTATTGGAGCTTTTCTTCTTTGTGATCTTGCTAGTCTACTTTCAGTCAGGTAAACATAATATAAGTTTAGGCGGATTACCTCGTATCTCATATGGACCACAAACAAACTTTTTAAGTGATAATTGTAGGATCAAGAAGCAACTTTTAATCTTTACCAGAAAGTCCGTACGTCCATTTTTAACATGCAGATTTTTAACTTTTTGTATAATATAATTATCCTATTTATGTGATATTTGGAATACTGATTCCTATTACAACAAGGTACAATGTTATAAGCGAAGCATTTCTACAATCAAGTCCTAAAGATGTAAGTATGTCCTTAAAGAGCATCCTGTATTTAATAAGTTTTGCAACAAGTTTCGTTACAATTTTGTTTAGACTTATGAATTAATATTCTGCTAGGGTATTCAGTTCTGGCACTCTACAAGTTTTTATGTTCGTTTATCCTTCAGTTTCAGAACTTCGCTTTTATTGATGTTGTCATTCTTATGTTTTTGTTTTTCAGTGAAGACCTGGATAATGACATAGATGAGATAGTTCAAGAGTTTGAATCTAAAAGCCAAAGAGAAATTTTACATTCTGTTCTGTTCTATTAAAAAACATGAAAAAAAAACGTTTTTTTACAATTTTCTGCATGCATTTTAGGTGCTTTACCTCATAGTGCCTATAGAGCACTAAAAAACCACTGCCCCCCACCCCACCATTTAGAAAAATCAATTGAAATTATTTCAAAAATATAAGGGGGGTATCAGTGCTCGCTGTGCACTTTGAGGGAAAGCACCTTAAGTATATTTTTGCCATTCAAGATTGTCATTGTGATACCTTGATTTTCTTTAGTTAATAGAAAATTTTCTAGATCAAAAAGTTCTTTATTTTGATTAATATACATTAGCTTAAAACTTTTATTAGATTGCTCATTTTTTAGAATCAATTTTTTAGTATGTCCAATGTTGTGCTAGTATTAATGTTATCATCCTTGTTATTAATGTAATAATTAAATTGCAGTTTATTGTTTAGTGCATAATCATATGAAATTGTATTATTTTCAAATGGTATTGATGTTGTTGTATAACTGAGTGGTAGGGAACATCGTTCCTTACTGTTAGTACCCAAACTTTTCAACCAAAATTTTTACGTTTTTGTCACTTTGACCGACGTAAAAATTTAAAGCCAAACATTTTTTTATCATCCCTGTCAAAAAAAAAATTGTGTCATAGATGCTATCCCTGTGAGAGAAAAAAGTTCATTTTTTTATATTTTTGCAGACCTAAAGAAAAAGAATGCCAGGATCCCATGGACAGAGAGAGCCTTGATCCTGGAGAGGGGGTGGGGCAGGTGGCACCCCCCACCCGTGCGGGGGCTGCACCTCCCGTAGATATTGGTAGGAAGGATGAAGGAGGAGGGGGTGGTGCCCCCAGCCCAAGGGCGCTGAATAGGAGAAGAAAATTGGACAAAAGGAACGGCAAAATATTTTTTTGTGAAAATTTTCTTACAAAGTCATAATTATCAGAAAAAATGCCTATTGTGATTTTCACTTAATAAATACCTACCGAAGTTCTTTAAAGGGAGATGACATTGGACTATAATTTTTTTATGGTACCCAAATTTTTATACCAATAAACATATTCGTTTATTCAAAAACCTCGAGTCCTTTTGTCAAATCTTTAATAGAAAGTTCAAACTAACAGTGTCTAAACTTTTCAACCAATAGGTACCTAAGCATAATATCCTAATTTGCCGCCATGACCCTAGAGAGGCAAAGACTTACGAGATTGCACGCGGGAGATTTGGTTTTGGATTCACACTTTCCGGCCAACATCCTTGTATATTAAGGTAATTACACCGGTACCCAAAGTTTTATAACCACATTATCTTATTCTTTGGCTCATAAATTTTGGGCACTTAAATTGAATTTTAGAGTAGTGTCTAAACATTTCAAACAAAAGGTTATTATTATTTCAATCTACAGAAGGGGTGATTTTATTTATTTCAATGGGGGTGGACATAAAGAATTCATCTATAGCCTCATTCACAATGCATATATTAGTCCAATTACTGACATGTAAATATATCTTGTATAAATATATATTTTAAATATACCTATGAAAAGTATTTAAGAAATAAACTTAATTTCTATGTTAAAAGTTGCTTTGGAAATATTAGTGCAAACATTTTTTTTTAGTTCTGTGATACCTGACAGCCCTGCTGAGGTGGCGGGTTTGAAATCTGGTGATAATCTTATCTCTGTCAATAATAGAAATGTTACAAGGTAAGATTATAATATTATCCGCGTGAAAAATAAACATATTTATTTCTAATTAGGTGTATATTATTTACTTAGGTATTTGTTTACTCTAGGCTAAGTCAAAAAACTACCCCCTCCTATTTTCAATTAAAAAATAAAGGTGGGGAGGTTTTTTGTGCTAGATTTTCCTGTAGATAGATTTAAACTTTATTATTTATTTAGGTAATACTTAATTTGATAGAGATTATTAACTTTTTTTATTGTTATTGTTAGGTTACCACATGGAGAGGTTGTGAGACTAATCAGCCAATCTCAAGGATTAATCAGGGTTCAGGTACAAATACAGATTTCCTTTCATTTTTCTATTATAAAAATCTTCGAAATTATTACTAAAATCATCAATTTCTAATTTGTGTCATGTCAGTAAAATAACCAAATTGTTTTTTACTTTTAAAGGGAAATTGGGTATTTATTACATTAGCCAGTTCCAAAGATTTCTTATTTGTTAGCT
This sequence comes from Acartia tonsa, assembly GCA_900241095.1. NCBI lineage: Eukaryota > Metazoa > Arthropoda > Copepoda > Calanoida > Acartiidae > Acartia > Acartia tonsa. The sequence continues at coordinate 7,481 of LS049419.1, read as the reverse complement.
TCACAACTTTTATTGAATTTTGATTGTACGGTTCATTAGATTGAGTGTCAAGACGTCCCAACCAATAATTTTACTCTTCAATAGGGTTAATTTTTCATCCTCATTGGGGATGTACATCTATTTATCGGCCATTGTCTTATCCCTTCGATCATTGCTATTTATGGTGGTATTACGTTGAAGTAGCAACTTATCGAATTTACATGTGAAATATGCATTCTACTAGACTTTGAGAAATGGTAACTTATCTGCGCACTTTTTTCAAAATAAAATGATATTTAGGTTTCCGAAGTTTTATGCACAGATTCAAGTTCAGAGGATGAGGACGGGGATAAGAATAGATATAGACCTGCTCTTAGGTAATAGATAGATAGATAGTAAGATACATAGTAAGATAGATAGATAGATTATAGTAGATAAGAAAAGATATAGACCTTCTATTAGGTAACAGATAGATAGATAGATTATAGTAGATAAGAAAAGATATAGACCTTCTATTAGGTAACAGATAGATAAATAGATTATAGAAATAGAAGAAAACAAGGATGATAACATTCATAAGAAGCGAAGCACAACAAAGTTATGGATTAAAAACGGACTAAAAGCATTATATTTTAAGTTTAGTTTTCATAGAAAAGAAAGTAAAAAGACGAGAAAGAGGGACTTTAGAACAGAAGATCACAAAAATTAAAAAGAAAATTTTAAATGAACATTTATGTCTTTGTTTCATCACCGACTGGCCGGGCCGACAGACAAGGTTTGTATACTTATGTCTTATCCCTTAAGAACCCTGGTAATTAGCAAACTTTATTTTCAGGAGGTTGGCAAGAAGAGATGCGCCACTCAGGGAAATAGACTCCAACAAATATGCTAAGGTAAGAATTGTTTTATTCATTTCAAACTTGACATGATGATTTCTGTAACAGTTAGGTATTTTCTAGGGTTGGGCCGGATACTTTTTGACCGGATATCCGGCTGATTTCTAATGCCGGATATCCGGTTCCGGCTGGATATCTGGTTAACATTCGATATCCGGCAAATTACCAGATATCCGGCCGGATAAACGGATATCCGGCGTTAAAAACCAGCCAGATTCCTGTAACCGGATAGTTTTGATATCCGGTATCCGGCCGGATATTGAAAATTGCCGGATAACCGGCCAAACCGGATATCCGGCCCAACCCAAGTATTTTCATACATGCACTATTTTTTAGTTTTCTAGGAGGGCCCACTTATTTTTGGGGCATAATCCTTCTTAAAATTTGGGGAGCTGAGGGAAGAGTGGAGGTATTTGAAATCAGATTATGCGCCTCTCTCTGTCATGAAGTCCTATCCTTGCCACGTGCTTCAGCTTCTCCCCATATCCAGTTCATCCTTTCTTAGATCCTTTTCAGTGCTAACTGCTATGCCTCCAGTTTTTTGTTGCAAAACTTGATACCTAAATCTTAAATGAACATGACCTGTCATTGATACAAAATCAGTAATATATTTTAGACCTTTTTATGACAATTTTTTTCAGATTAGCGGTGACTATGACAATTTTGAAAAACTTGGCTTGGGGCAGGCAGAAAGATTTCAATATGAACGGAAAACTGTTAATTTAAGGTGACCACTTTTTTAAAGATAATTCTGTAGGGTCCTAAAAAGTTTTATTTACATGTTCTAATTGGTTAGTTAAAAAACTTTGGATACTTTTCATTAAATCTTTGGGCTAATTTTGAAATTGTTATTGTTTCTTACATCAATTTATCGTCCATTGTCTTAACCCTTAAAATTTTTGTTATTAATTTATATTTTTTTTATAGACGAAAAGATACGGATGTGGAGCATTTTTCCGACGGTGAACACCAGATTTTTAATGAAAGAAGATATTCTAGGTTTTTATTCATACAATAAAAAAAAACATTAAAGTTTGAAAGGATTAGGTTCTATTTGTTAAACAACAAGCAGCCCCTAGCAAGCATACTAATAGTGGTACAATAGTTAAGGGATAGGAAAAGTAAAAAAGAAAGTAGCTTAAACCCTTCTGAAGACTCAAACAGGGGTGTATATTCTGCACAAGATTTATTTTTTCCACTGCTACAAAATTTTTATTTTTCTTCCCCCCCTAGTTTTTTCTCACCAAGTAGGGGAAAAATGGAAAATATTTAAAGAACTCTATATTTTATTTATTTTATCCCTCCTACCACACATTTTAAAAAGTTTTTTTCACCAAGGAGGGGGTGGAAATGGAAAAAATGTTTTCAGTTTTCTTAATTTCTACATTTTTTTTCCCCTCCAACTACTTATTTTTTATTTTTTCCCCCCCTCCTGAGCAGGGGATCCCATGTAAAATATACACCCCTGTGGTTTTTATCAGGGATAAGACAATAAACGATAATAGAGGAGTAGGATGCACTAAAAATCCGTAAAGGTTGTGAGTTTTAAGTTAAAAACAGAAGAAGAACGATAAAAATTTATGTTAACTTTAAAAAAATTTCTTGTCTAGGTATAGTTCTTTTCAAAGGGAAATACACATATTTAGTGAATATTATCGTTCTACTACTATTTTTAAGCCTTAATTCTCACACCTTTACGGAATTTTAGCGCAACCTACTCCTCCCTTTATGTGAATTACATTCCCCGATAATGATAAACAAAATTATCCATTCTGTAAATCATAATTAATGGTCAAAATATTTGCATACTTCCAGTTTGAAACAAACCCATCAAAAGAAACTAAAGTTTATAAGCCTACGATCAATATTTCGTGGTTATATACCTTTAGGTACCAGTGTTATTTACATTCCAATGTCCCCTCCCTCCCTGAAGAGTAACTGCTTGAATGAAACTGTTAATAATGAAATTAACTACACTAACCTCTCCATTGAGTTTCTAATGAAAATACTAAACAACGGTGACTTCATAACTTCAACAGAAATTGAATTTGATACAGGCCGTCCTTTAGTCCTCAACTCCATTTCAATTTGGTCCGCCACAGACTCAAATCTGTCCAGAATGGCATGTAGGTCTGCAGACTCCGGGTTTAAGTCCCGCAGCTTGACTCCCTGGCTTGTCTCGTGGTCCAGCACCCGTCGCAGACTTGGAAACTTGGTCTTCATTGTTGGCTTATTCAGCCGTTTCCTGTCCTCTTTCTCAACATTCTAATCATAATTTTACAATTAAAGGATACTATGCACGAACTAGAGCAAGTGATGTTATTTTTCTCCTTCTTATTATGTTAAAGTTTCCCCCTTATAGGGAAAAATTAAATTTCTTTTGCAGTCAGGAAAAAAAAAAGAATCTTGTGCAGAATATACACTCCTGGGAAGACGTGGAAACTATTTGCCTATTTTTAAAACTATTTATCTTTATAGGAATTATTAAAAGAAATCATGATTTTCAAAGAGCAAAACGATTATCCTAATTATTTCGCTTTTAGAAACATACAACTAAATCCAACCTGCAAAATAATTTCAAGTATTTTAGGTTGATTGTTGACAACTGCACAATGTACAGGGCTCTCCCCATTCAGATCCGTAGCCAAGATGTCCACAAAGCTGCTGGTCTTATCTGGCCCACTCTTATCCGGCGTCGTTTTGGCTGCTGAAAAAAAATCAGTATTAAAGACAGCTTTCCGAGAATATTAAAATGGATATTGCAAGATTAAAACCAGTTTATGACTACTGTTCAATTGTTTCTCAGTTTATTCCAAAATACTTAGACGAAACTTGTAATGTGCAAAATACCAAATTGATTTATTACATTAATTTTAATTATTAAGAAAAGAAACTATTATCAAGAATGATTAAAACGTTCCGCAGGCACAACAACCTAATTTAAATTCAGAGCTCCCTTTTCCCCTAAAAAAAAATCCACAAACAATGAAATAATATACCTGCAAACATGTTCTTCACCGAAGGATATGGCTTGAAATTGAGAAGCAATATTACAGCTTCTTCGTTCCCATGAACAACTGCTTCGTGAAGAGGAGTGTTGTTATTGTTATCCTTAACGTTCACACTAACACCGGGTGTGCTCAGGATTTGCTTCAGCTGTTCTATTTTCCCGCGTTTACACGCTGTGTGTAGGGCAACCTCGCCATACTGGTTCCTAATTTTAAAGTTTTAGTTTTTTTTTTTTAGGTGGAGAGGGGAGGGGGGGGGGAAACTCCCCCATTTTCAATCTTATTTTAAAAAAATATTTAAAAGGAAAATTTTAAGGGTGGATATTTTTTCTAGGGGCGATAATTCTTAGGAGGGTGGTGGTACCCTCTCCCAAAATAGTTATAAACCTTCCCGGGCCTATGAGAAGCTACTCTGTTAAGGAGAACCCGATCGGTTCAGCGGTTAGCAAGATCCTTCGGTACAGACAAACAGACAGACATCTGTTACTTTATTATAAGAATAAAAATAATTGAAGGGATGCATATGAGACATCTCACTAAAATAAAAAATTAGAAGTACACAAAGATGTTTTTCTTATCATGTACCTAATGCTTTTATCTAATTCTAAGGAGGGCAGGGCATTTTTCTTTATTAAATGGATGTAAAATATAGGTGGATATTATGAAAGGGGAAAACTGTTGACAATTTAGGTTGCTAACATGGACATAATTTATTGGTAAATTCAATCATCTTGTAGGAGAGAAAAGGGATGAGGTAAATGAGGTATATCTGAGGTATTGTTATTTTAGCCAGCTACAAGTTCTTTCTTAGAGTATATGGTAATTTGGTAGAAGATCAAAAAAAATAATAGGTAATAAATCCATTGTTTATTATGAACTAAAACATTCCTCTTATTTAGGTCAATCTTTCGCGTAGTCTTGCTCGTTTTCGGCGATATTGTAACAGAGAACTTTCCACTGGAGGTCCTTCGCAGTGCTCCTTGACTTGTTGATGGCACTGGAGTACCTTGGCTCGTCGATGGAGTTGAGAAACCTCGACTAGTGGAGGGAACTGGGCCTCCTTCATTGTCGCTATTTTGACTTGAGCTGTCAGCTAAATAAATAATTCGTTATTAATCAATATAAAACTTTATTGATATATAATTGCTTGGGTGTTGCACTAAATTTTCATACACTCCCACGATACCCCATCCCCTCCTACTGAATGAATGAACATAACAATTTTAGTTATTTCCTGATTTTACATGAAATAATTCTAGGATAATCGGAAACTGGATCTTAAATTAATTTCACCCCCCCAAAATTTTTTTTTTCTTTTCTTTTTTGTATAGGTAATCAAGTTCTGCCTTTAAAACTAGTCTTTTCTTAATAGAAGAAGATAGTATTGTAAAAATGGATATAGAATATACGTGGATATTATGACAGCTGAAAAATAGTCGTCCATTTAGGTTGCTAACATTGACATCACTTTTAAATCAGTTCGTTCATCTATTAAGAGGGGAGGAAATGGGGTAATCAATAATTCGGTGTGAAACCCAAATAGTAATAAATCAATCGCTAAAAAATAAAATTTATTTGAATACCTAGGTAGTTTTTCTCTAAATAAATCTAACTAACCTTGATCGTTATCATCTTCAGTTGCGGACACATTAATAAACTGTTGGAATATATCGTTGAAGGTGGCAACATCTGAAATACTTGTTCCAGTCAGCTCACAGAGCAGGTAGGTGGAGATGCTGGCGCTCAGCCAGGACGGGTCCAGCAGGCTCAATTCCCTTTCCAGCACAGAGCTAAACAAATATTGAATATTATCTTAATCCTATAAACTTATGGCCTATGACATCTTGTTCTTATAATTTGGCAGTTGTGTTAATTTAATTTAAAATTGCTGAAACTTTGGATATTTTGTGGTGCGCCAAATGTGGCGTAAAACTTGTTTTCAATTCAATTTGGTCATTAAATATTCACCCCTCAGGTTATGACAATTTATTAATAAAATCCAATTTTTATTACTCTCATTTCAATATCAATGTGACGTTCCAAGTTACAATCTTAGTACCAATATCACTAAAGAAAGAGAGAAGAGGTAAATAAATATAGCACGGAAATATTAATTCAGGAGTTTTAAGCATGGCTGTTCGATCATCTAAGGGTTATATAATATATATCTTATCAAAAAATGCATATTTACTAGAGGCGATTTATTGTACCCTCTACCAAAATAGTAATAAACATTCCTAGGATCTATGAGAAGCTACATTGTAAAAGAGAAACATGTTGTTTCAGCGGTTAGCAAGATCCTTTAAATACACACACAGACAGACACTGATCATGTTACTTTTATATAAGGATTTCTTCTGCAAATCTGCAATAACTATTAAATAACAAAGATGAGCTTACCTGTTAATGAGGTCTTTTTCATCAAAAATCATATTAGCAATTGACCGAGCCAGACGTGTTACTTGCAGAGTGTTTTCTCCCTTGCTCTCTAAATTGCCCAGCGCCAGTAGCTTGGCGGTCAAACAAACCAGCTTTCTAAAAATAGATGTCAACTTGAACACAAATCTTACATTTAATAAGCATTTAACGTAACCCTTGATAGGCGAAACAACAACAAAATTTAAATTCTAGTCTGAGGTGAAATAAATTGAATAAAAAAGCTGTCTAACAGTCAATTTTTAAAAAGGCAACTATATAAGGAGTATATAGATAATGTTTATAAATCCTAGACATAACTTTTAGCAACAGATTAATTCCATTATTTATTTCTTGACTCTTTCAAATACACAGACACAAGGAAGGACATATTAGTGTTGTAGTAACCGTGCTACAAAACATTATACATACATTTAATATTTGAAATATTACCTGATATATCCATGGAAAATATTATCAGTTCCATGTACAAGACTAGACACATAGTAGCTGCACAACTCTTTGCTCCTCCTATTCCACTGCATGTCCGTGGACTCAGAGAATATAACTCTGGCCAGCAGAGGTCTGTGTACCAGATCCTTCATGGCTATCTGGTTGCTGACTGTGTAGTACTGGATCCATCCTGATAGGTCTGTCTCCAACACCTGATATTCAGAACTAGTTTAATGCTTCTATGTATTATAACTCAGAGAAAGAGGGGACAATGGGCATTTCATTACACTAGTCCCCCTAGTTTTACAATAACGTTTTCTTATTCGTTGGCTTAACAACTTTGGGGACTTTTTATTGGTTGGTTTATTAGGTAGAGTGCTCAAACGTTTCAACAACTAATTTTATGCTACAGAAAGGGTAATTTTGTGTATCCTCATTTGGAATGTACATCAATTTATCGGCCAATGTCTTATCCCTTTAGATTTCTGAAAATAACTGTTTATTTTTAAAACTTATTAATAGAGTTAAGTCACTGTTTTAATATTGAATGTCATAATAAAAACTTGCAGAATAGTATGTCCAGCAAATTTCAATTTATCAAGTATCTTGAAGAAGCACCCAAAATATAATTGCTGACACCCCTGAAAATACATACACATCCGGGGGGGGGGGGGGGGGGGGGGGGGGGGGGGGGGGGGGGGGGGGGGGGGGGGGGGGGGGGGGGGGGGGG
>LS049416.1:6929-22387 GCA_900241095.1 Acartia tonsa | reverse complement strand
AAAAGAGACAATTGGCAATGATGATGATGATAGTATTTTAAGCATAGAATTCGACAAAATTATAAGCTCTTTTTACAAAAAAAAGTTAGAGAGTAGATTCTCTATGTTATAGACCCAATGTAAAATGAGGACAGGGTCCCCGCAGGGTGGACTTATAAATAGCTCGTGCCCCCTCTATCCATTTACTTAAATTCATAGAAGAGCTTCGCTACCAATAACAGAGGTCCAATTCCTAGAACAAAGATACTATCTGTCCCCTCTATCCATAAGTAATAAAACCTGCCCTATTCTGTGGCGGGGGACACACCTACCTCCATCCTATTTGTGAGCCCCTGCTCGTGGTATGTTTATTCCCCCTAAATACAGCTTCAAGTATTGCCTAACTACAGGGATGCCTGGCCAATGAATATTTAAAAAAGATTTTAATTCTTATTCATTGGTAGCAAAATTTTTTCAATAATAGGTCATTTAATGGTAGATTTCTGTAGTCAAGCTTGAGCAACCTTCTAATAAATTTTAAAAATCTTTCTTGGACCTGCGGGACTACCCTGTTTCCAATGTTACCCAACATTACCTCTCCTGACCTAACTTCTGTCGAGGACCTTAACACTGCGAGGCTACCTTGTTGATACGAGACCTGGTGTCCAAATCATATGTTGACTGAGTGTTGGTATTTATTTTGACAGAGGGGGGAATCATCTTCCTCCTGAACTAGGAAGATGCATTTAAATTCTAACTTTAATATTTATTTTATAAAGAATCAATGTCTATTCAAAATTATTTGTTTTCTTTCTAAAATTAGAATTTAGCCTTATTGTTCTGGGATCGCTGTCTCAGTCCTAATATAACTCAACTGTATGTATGCAAAATCCTCCCCTCCCCCCCCCCAACCAACATTCATTCATTCCCTACCCCTCCCCCCTTCTCCACAATTTTGGTATTCAGAATTGCAAACACCCTGCAGGGAGAAAAAGAACAAGGAGGGTTAAATTAATCTTCAACCCTTTCTTTTTCTCAATATTTACAAGCAACAAGGACATATTTTCAAATAGAAGAAGTTGGAACACTAATCAATCATCCATTGTTCTATCTCTGAATCCTTGCAGACACCCAGTCTGTACAATACTTCCATTTTTGGTAGGAAAAAAGAGGAATAAACATAAGCGCCTTCCCTTTTGGTGCGGCAGCTTCAATGGTTACGACACCTCCCCCCCCCCGCTCCATCCCCAAAGGATGAATGTTTGCATGGTGGGATCTTTGAATTCGGAGGCTGTGTGTGTGTGAGTGTGAGTGTGTGAGTGTGTGTGTGTGTGTGAGTGTGTGTGTGTATGTGTGTGTGTGTGTATGGGTCCGCAGTGCTAAAGTAGAATATGTATGAGATACTGCCCGTAATATTCCCGTACTAGATCATTTCAAAATATTTTTTCTCTCTATATTTTAAAATTTATTTTGAATTAAAAAAAAGATTTTATTAAATTTTTAATTTTTATGATTATTGTCTTATTTTGGAAATACACACGATCAATTCTAAAGCTTCCCTGAAATGCAAAAGTAATTTAAAACCAACCGTTTCTGATATTTTGAAGAACATACTTACAGAACTATAAACATAAAGACATCATATTACATTTACATATGGAGATTAAGAGTGAAGTGAATAAAGCACATTTAGCTTGGTCAGTTTAACAAACAACCTTTCCTTCTGTCCTATTCCCAATTATTAACAACAACCAAAGGTATATTTCTAGGGATAGATTTATAAGCAGTCAATTGTTCAATCTAAAAATCTAACGATAACAAGATTTAATTTATTTTTTTATTTTTTTAGATATACAAAATTGGAATGATCGAGTTGGGGAACTTAACTCTTTTACATACATACATACAAAATACAGAGGGAATTGTGCGAGTTACCAAATAAAAATGAATTTTTTCAAATTTACCGCAGACCCTTTTTTAATTGTACTTTTTTTATTTTTTTTTGTGGTATTAAAAATATTATAATTTTAAAAAACTAAAATCTTTAAGAAACTTTATTTTGGAGAGTGAATTTTATGTTCTTAATGTTCTTATATATATGCATATATGTTAAATAAAATTATGTATGGAAAAAAGCGTTGAATATATGCCATAGCCTGCCGCTACTTCCCTACTTTAAATTCAAGGGATGAGGAACAGGGGAGGGGAGAAGGAGGGGTGGTAGGGAAGGGTAGAGGCCCTCCAATGAAATTGAAGATTTTTGAATATGGCCGCTGGTTTAATGTAATTTGTTCGACTATGAATATTCTAAAGTCCTGCCTTTTATTCACTTCCCCGATAAGAAACCCCCCCTAGGAACCCCCTTTGCATAAACTTTATTAAACGGGGGGTTCAATAAAAGAAGTAAGGCAGAAAAAGGGAAGGTTGCAAAAAAATGTCATAAATATAAAAAATTGTAGATTTGTACAAAGATGTTTTATTAAAAGGGTTTTATTACAGATAAATTTCCTAATACCATAAAATCGTCATAATTTTAAAATTACAAAACTTTCAAAATTAAACAAAAATTTTGTCTATTAGTAACGTAGCAACAATAAAAGTTTATAATAAATAATATGAAACTGTAATATTAGAAAAACTGACGTCATATGAAGTAAATGTAGTATTGTATCGGAAAAAATCATTCAAGCAATGCCAATTACAAAATAAAGAGTGTAATAAAAATTGTTTGTCTGAGTGTTTTGTTGTAGCTTTTATTTTCTGATGGACGTACTGACTACTCCCTGATATGGAGTAGCCATGTGCTACCAAAATTGTAATTAAAATGAACAAATATAATATTCATAAATCTCATATTTCAATGATCCTTCAAATGTGGTTAATATGGTATTTAGAATACAAGAGAGGCGCAACAACTCTACAATTGGTTTATATTCTAGCTATTTAGTGACGTATCACAAAAGAAGCTTCCTTAATATTTGAACTTAATGTAGTTACTTTATATCAGTGGTATGTCCGTACATTATAACTGTTAATTACTTTATTGGTGAAAGGTTTTACTCTGACTTTAAGATCATACACGCGCTAATTTGTCCGTTCATGAAGTTATTCAAGAAAGATTAATCAATGAGAAAACAAAGTTTTTAGTTACAAGGAGAGCAGCTTCTATCCTTATATACAAAAGTGAAAAGATGTCTGTCTTTGTGTAACGAAGGATCTCGATGACTGCTGGACCGATATGGTTCTCCTTTACAGTGAAGCTTCTTATACATAGGTTCTTATATGGAAGGTTTATCGCCCATGGAAATAATGATCCTAGAAAATGGTCATGTAATATCAGAATTTACATATTTACAAGATTTTATATAAAATATGACGTATTAAATTTAATTTCTTAAATTGTTTCAATACATATTAATTTGTAATGTTTGAATAAATATGTAACAATTATATTTAAAAGTTAATCTCTTGTTGTTTGATGTATATAAAAACCGGTTACGCCCCTAGTATCTAAGGGCTCTGTATTCGAAGGGGAGGTGCAGGGCTAGAAAAAAATAGCTTAAAACCATTCAAAAGCTTTAATCTAAAAATAAGATAGCCTAAACCATCAAAGAACCAATGTGAAGCTTACTTAAAATAACTTTAAAAATCTTACTAAAGTCCTTAACTCCACTGTAAAAAAAATCATATTTTAATAAACAGTATACAATTTATGCATATTAAAGCATCATGTATAATTTATGTTGTATTATTTTTAACCAATTGAAGATTGTTTTTTTTTAACATGAAACACTGGATTGTATGTATTGGATATATCAAATTAAAATAATATGTTTAATTAAACTGTGTTGATCACTTTATGGTACTTTATATATAACTAGCGGCTTCGCCCCTAGCCTCTCTAGGGGCTTTGCCCCAAGAGGTGATCAAAAAAATAATTTTGGCGAAATTCGTAAAAGGACCAAGGAAATATTCAGCAAAAAAAAGGGGGGGGATTTTTTGTTTTCTGGGGGGTTGGGGGTGTCCCACCCCCCAAGAAAATAGCCTAAAACCACCACAGGACTTGTAGGTATTTTCCCTGAAAAGTAGAATCTGATCGGTTCAGTGGTTAACGAGATCTTAAGGGACAGACAGACGGACAGACATCATTCTACTTTGTATTATATATAGGATATGTAGTAAACTGTTATTTAGTCTGATTATATATAAAATTTTGCATTGAAAACAGCATGATAAAGTTTTTATTTTTAGATTTCTTCGTTGATCCTGTCTATGACATTACTACAAGAAACCTATATAATTTATAATGATCATTAAAATTTTATATTATTTAGTTTGATTTTGATACAGATATATAAATAGCCGGGATCTCAATGGATAAGACAATACAAGATAAATTTATAAACGCTCCCAATTATAATGAACAAAAATATTTTTGTAGATTAAAATTATTGGTTAAAAAGTTTGGACACTCCTAATTGGAACCAATCAATTAAGATTTTGAAAAAGTGACTAAAGTTTTAAGCAAACGAATGAGCGATTTGTATATTCTAATGATTTTCCCTTAATAATATGGACAGAAATGAGAAAGATAGAAAGATATTTAGATAAACAGATCGATACAGCCAGACATATATTACATATATAAAGATTTATATTTTTCGTCTTATTAGAATATTTGGTTATATCTAATTACAATATACTTCTACTCAGGGATCTATACATAGGTATGTTATTTTTTAACAATGTTTGTAAAATTTGTAAACAAGATTTTTATGGGTGATGGGGGCATTTTTTTCAGGGGATATTTCTTTTGCGAGTCCCCAAAAATAATCTCAAACCTTTTCTTAACCTTTAAGAAGCTTTAATGTTAAGGTGAACCAAATTGGTTCAGCGGTTAGTTGGTGCATCGCTACTGACGCACACACAGACAAACATAATGTTTCATTTACATAAGGACCAGTGGCTTCGCCCCATGAGAGGAGAAATCAAGGCAAGTTGCAACACATGCAAAAAAAATAAAAGTAATCCTCAAATTATTCTAACAAAGTGTATAATAGTTATTTATCGCCTCGTATTATTGAAAGGTTTCCGAGGATATAAAAATATACAATTTTAAGATTGAAACTAGTTGTGTAACCCCGAATTAAAACTGGTATTAATTTCATGATTTTTGTTTTAGAATTCATGCAAATTAAGTGCAATTTGATGCTGTACATAATTTTGCTATACATGATTTTTCAATATGACCATGAAAGTGTTCTAATTCACCGGTTTCGAAGCCAGCATTTATCATTTATTCCTGATTTTTACTACTTCTGTATCTATGAAAGATATTTGGTAATGTTTATTACAAAATGAAGTAAATGGATAGGTAAATAACTACAAAGTTGCTGGATGTACGTCTGTATATCTAAGAGTAAAGTAAGTTACAAGAGTGTTGACTCTAGGCAGGTTTTAGCCTATCTTGAAAAAAAATCTCATTTAAAAGTGGATTTTAGATAGCATTATAAATTACTTACTATAGACCACAATCTTTTTCCAAACAGATTTAAAACGACGTCGAGGTTTCTGTCTATCTGTGTGTAACAAATTCTCTAGCTAAATTATAGACAAACATGTCCCTCTTTTAAAGAGAAGCTTCATATAGGTCACGATAAAGTTTTTTATCCTAAAGGAGTTACCTCCACTCACAAATCATAACCCAAATAAAAATTATTGCCACCCTCCCTAAATTTTAAGGGTAGTTGGACTACAACCACCCCCCTTCTTCAAGTGCTCCTAGAGTCCTCTAGGGTTGTATTCCCTGGTTCTATACAGACAAAGGGTCCTAGGACAAACGCAGGAGTTCCAAACGTCGGAGTGGAACCTAACCTATTTTAAACCATGTTTTAGGTTTTTTAAATGCCAAACCCCTGCGGAGGGCTTATTTGTATATTCATATCTTAACCAAACCTAACCTGTATATAAATAGTTACTTAAATTAATATTTTAACACTCCTGCGTAGGTCCACTCCGACGTTTGGGACTCCTGCGTTTGTCGTGGAACCAGACAAAGAACACCTACTTTTTCATTATTGGAGACTATGGATAAGTTTTTGTATCCCAGTATCCATGTTATATATTACTCACTACTCAGTAACTTGGTAAATGAATCCCTTTACAATTTATAAATACACATAGTAGTGACTTCGTTCCTAGGCACTAGAGGCTTCGCTCTTGATATTTGTTTGTGAAAGCATCAGCATTGTCCACGACTAAAAAAATTAAAAGATACTATAATAGTTATTTATCGCATCGTATTATAAACAGTTTTCTGCGGATACAAAAATGTACAATTATAGGATTAAAACTAGTTTTGTTATCCCTGGCACTTGCTAAAGAAACTGGTTTTAATATTATATGGTCAGGTACAGAACCAAGTTCAATTCATTTATTGAAAATATGACATAAAGGATCTAAAATTTGATAGACAATCTTTTTTAATAAAAAAGATACAAATTTAAGGTTGTCACAAGATTTTTTTTATCTCAAAGATATCAACAATTTCTGTTTATTTTCAGGTGTGATGATACATCTATACTTCTACATTCATTGCCAGAATTGTCAATCTTTAAAAAATAAATAATTTATGCCAATAAAACTAAAGCACCTAATTAAATATAAATATATTCAGCTAAAACACTCAAAATTTGCCAAGTACCCACATTTTTATAGTTTATAGCAAAAACAAAGTTGACAGCATTCTTATAGGCGAAACTTAATTATGAATCAGACAGACATACGAACATTAACAAATATAAATACATTAACCATGTATAAATGAAAATTCAGAATAAATATTAAATACATCCTAAAATTACTTGAATAAAGGATGTTTGATTTAGAATTACATACATTTATTCTATGATTGGATAATCATACTTCTAAGTAGCTAGAAACCTTATAAATTTATTTAAATATGTTTGTCCTAAATTATTATTTTCAGCTTTGCAAAGGCCAACCCAGGTTATGAAAGTACTAAACCCTTCAAAAATTATGTAAATATGTGTAATAATATTTTTGTGCATGCTTTTGTTAAATTACATATCTATCTATCTAACTAAAAAAAATAATAAAGGCAAAATTTTGTGTTTTTTGAAGTTTGAAAGCAAACTTGTAGTACACTTGATCATGTTTTTCTATGCTGTTTATTATGTAATGTATAAATACACAGGGAGGGAGGGGACAATACATTAGTCCCCAATGTTTTATAATAACATTTTCTAATTCATTTGCTCAACAACTTTGTGGACTTTTATTGAATTTTGATTGGCGTTCAAATTTTTTAATCACTAATTGTGATTTACAGAAGAGATAATTTTGTGCATCATCAATGGGGATTTACAACAATTCATCAACCATTGTCTTATCCCTTTAGATCCCTGATAAATACATATATTTGATTTATATAAATGTTAGTTGAGAGGTGTTATGATAAAGTTATGGAAGATTAATGGATTTAATAAACATGGATAAATAGTTTCTCTTTTATTCTGGTTTATGATTTGAATACTATAGGTTACACTTCTAGTATCTAGGGGCTCTGTATTCAAAAGAGCAGAGAAAAGGCCAATCGGTTCAGTAGCTGTTGAAACAATTTTTGCTTATCTTTCTTGGTCTTCTAAATACAATTCAAAACTAATGCTATGTAGTTTTCCCCGCGTCGGTGTTGAGATCGAGTCTGGACTGGCACGTTAAAAACATTATCTACTGCTGTAGAGTCTTAACACTTATAGTAAAGGTAGGAAAAATTTTCGACAGTTCATAATAAGGACTTCCACACAAAGGCCGTGCAATTAAAGCTTTGGCTGTAGCTGCAGTATATTAATTAACCTGATATCATTTAAAGATAGTGCCTAAGCTACACGTGTAATAAAATTAAGGATTTATTAAGGTAATTGGAAAATCCTCTGTGCTTAAAAGTCTTTGAATAGCTCCTGTGGCCGATTGAATTATTAAACTCAGTGTATCGCCGATAAGGATCCCCTTGAAGTTTTTTTTGTGTCGTTCTCTATGTAAAAGTTCATGAGAAACCCTTTCCTTATCCCATGTAGCAAAGACGACAATTTACCTCCGATGAATGATCAAGCGCGGCATATGCACTTGTGTACTCCGACTCTGGCGCCTATTCTTTTTGTTCCATCGAAGAATGTGCGTTTTGGTTTTGTTGTGCCTTGGAAAGTGCACTTGAACGAGACAGAACCCTACTGTAAGCCTGTTCATGCTTGCTACCCATGTAATGATTATTCATGCGTATTGTGTATAGGGCAAAATTTAAATCGATTATGATTAAAATGGCAATTATTAGTACTCGTATGAAAGACTTAATTATTTAACCTGTATGATTATTATTTGTAATGTGTTTCCTCGTTATGAAACACTTGGGCATTTAATCTGTGCATTTATTATTAGTAATATTGATTATGTTTGGTCGAGTTGTTAAGATATGATTTTTTGCTTTATCTAATTCTCGTACTATTATATATTGATTTAATGTGTTTTATTTTGTTTTAGCTCCATGGTTTTCATCACTTTCAATAGAGCGATTTGAATCAGATCTGGTTGTTTATTTATCGAACAGCGAGTAACGGTTAAAGTCAAATTCTGCGGGTGGTTCTCGTCTAAAGATCTTGAGTTCCAGAACGCAGACAAAACACTCAGGCTACATTTTAAATATTTTACATGTTAAATTAATTTACGCTAACGACATGGTATGACGAACAGACGTATATATCCATGCAGATAATCTGTGCTACTTATAATGACTTATCCATTTGTATTACCACTGCACTGTACGGATAAAATGTGTTATGTCCAAAATATAAAATTATTTGCCTCACTAGGATTAGTACTAAAAATATTATTTTCCGCGAAATCACATGTAGACTATTTGGACGCATTATCTCATTTCCATGAATTATAGATGTTTTATCCAGACAATTATTTCGTCTGCTAGCAAATTGCTTTCTTTACTTCTGAAGGGACTCGGCTGTGTTTATATTTCCAACGCTCTTAGCTGATTTCAAGAATCCAATACAAAATCGAGACAGGGTGCCCGCCCTGTGGGCAGAGTTACATATAGCTCATGCCCCCTCAATTCTTTTACTTTAATTTCGTAGACAGAATGATGAAGTTCCCATCATTAAAGCTATTATAATAATAAAGTATTATAATCATGTCCTCTAATAATTCGTTGGCTTAAAATTTTGAGAACTTGTTTTGAATTATGAATGTAGAAATAATAGTCTGCTTGGGTGATTATTGAAGATGACAATGTCTTGAGGAATCTTCGCATGAAGAAAAGTTGATAAACAGATCAACTTTACATTAAGATAAATGTCCGGGTTGGTTAATATCAGAAATAAAATTGACAGGAATAGATAATATCATAATAACAAGGTCAATTAGATCTTAAAATACCTCTTTGAACAAAAACACTACCCCCTGAATTCAAATTAAATTGATCATATGGGAGGGGGGGGGGTGTGTGTGGATAGGTTAATTGTTCAGTAGGTTAGGTCAAATTATAATTAGCACTGGGTATTACCCCCGCAGAGCTAGGGCCACCTGCAGGTGACAGGCAGAGAAAAAAAACTAACCCCCTTATCCTGAATTTTATTTCAAAAAATTTGGGAGAGTTCGGTGCTAGATAGGCACACTGAGGGAAGGCATCAATAAGGTTTTTTTCCTTTTTATAAAGTTTAAGATTTCATAGCAGCATCCCTATACTAAAGTAACAGGCTGTTTGTTTGTCTGTTTATATGTGTGTCTGTACCGAAGGATCTCGCTAACCGCTGAACCGATCGGGTTCTCCTTAACAGGGTAGATTTTCATAGGTCCCGGGAAGGTTTTTAACTATTTTGTGGGAGGGTACCACCACCCTCCCAAGAGAAATCGCCCCTAGAAAATTTTTTTACGTTCTCGATTTTAGAAAGAGAGTTCAACGCAAACATAAACGCAATATAGACATATTTTAAATATAAAAAAGACATTTAAAGTGCCACTAGAGGCCTCCAGGGGCGTAGCCGCTAGTATAGTTTTAAAATACTATTGTAGGATTCTTTAATATAGTTAAGGATAAAAAAATATTTAAAAAAATTGGATGGCAACATCGATAACAACGCTTCATTGCTTAACAGTAATGACAAACGAACATTACAAATTAGGTATTCGATATTAATATAGATGTCTTTCATTATCATAGAGATTCTACAATTGTAATGATGTGTCTTGCTGTTTTTGGAATCAATTTACAAAAAAATATAGTTCTTTATTTCACAATTTGGAGCAAAATGACTTAAAAATACTCGTTCATATTAGCATACAGACTTCCTGTTAATACGCATAGAAAGGTTGCGCTTTTAGATGTGCACAAATTTTCCAAAAAAAGGTTTGAAATCGTTAAGACGATTATAACCTGCTTTATTTTGAGTAGCCTTGCTACGATTCAGATATTAATATAAAAATTTGAAGGCCAAATTGTTCTTGTTTATAAAACTTATTGTGTAATAATTCATAAATCATTTTAATACAAAAACTTTTTCCTAGTGTTTACTACAATATTATCAACCTACTTTATAAATTAAAAGTATATTGTAACTTTTAGTTTTAGTAGCGAAGCTGTTTTAATTTTTTTTTCTTACTTTTTCTACATGGTTTAGGTATAAAAATTAGTCATATTATAAAGAATATTAAAGAAAAAAAGAAAGAGAGGGATCTTATTCTTAAGGGATATGACAATGGACAAAAATTTTCAAATAAAACTCACAACTAGAAAAATAAAATTTCTCGTTATATAGATTAAAATCATTGGACACAGAAGGTTTGTATATATTAAGAGATCTAACAATAGTACCCCATTTTTAAGCCAACGAGTGTGAGATTGTGTCTTTAAAACTTTGGACACCTGTAATTCACAGCACAATGTTCCCTTCCTCCTTGGGAAAATGCCAAACAGGCTTTATACTATTCCTACATACTTTTTTCTTTCTTGTTTATTTTTATTTTGTAACATATAACAATTTTAATGTAAGTATGTTATACTCCCATTTAAAGTATATTAATTTGTATTTTTTTCAAGGTCTCAAAGTGGTTTTAACCTATTTAAATAAAAATATTTATAAAATATTGATTCAAGCAACAATGAAATGGACTATTTAATCATTATTATTTGGTAAGACGCTGAATGGAACCAAATTTGTCCAAACACTTAATATAAGAAACAAGAATGACAAAAACAACAAAAAATTAAGACCTGGACTTTGGGATATTTTGCCTGGTTGTCCTAGAAATCATTATTTTTTAATGAACCCACGGATATTCTGCAAATGATTATAGAGTTGCTATGTTCCCTAACTTTTATATCTTACATTGAAGGTTTTAATCGATAGGATTCAATTTTAACATGCCTAAACTAACGAAAAGAGCTATATTTTTATTTTGAGATTTTATTTTTTCAAATATTTGTTTATAAGATTTTTGGAAAAGAAAGAATAGAAGTCAATAGTAATTATACCTAATTATATTCATGAATACAAGAGCCAAATGTAGTAATTATACGTGCAGTAAATTGTGCTTTTAATTATAATATAGTAATTATACGTGCAGTAAATTGCGTTTTTAATTATAATATCCTGGTTGTTAGTTCTTTAATTAACCAAATGTTGTAAGTTAAGACTATAGTAATTTCAACTGGCTACATTTATCTTGCACAGGCGGGGAGGGAATTTTATCTAGGGGCAATTTCACTGGGGACGGTGGTTTATCCTTCCCAAAATAGTTAAAAATCTTCCAAGGTCCTATGAAAGGCTATATTGTAAAGGGAGAGCCATATCGGTTCAGTGGTTAGCGAGATCCTTCTATACACACACAAATCAGATCATGTTACTTTACTATAAGCATTAACATGCATAGCACACACATTAAATCACCAGATTAGTTAATTTAATGTCAGTTTGAATTTAGCATAACATTTGACAAGTAAATAAAATATTTCAAATGTCGTCTTATTAATAATGAACACAAATTATTTATCCATATTAATTTATTCTCGCAGTCTTTATAATAGTATTCCAATTTTCTTTTGATTGAAATTATAATGCAAAAGCTTACAGGATAATCTAAAGCTTTGCTTGTTTTCTGTCCGCATGTTGCTCCAGCTTTAGAACTATTACAAGAACAAATAGATTAGTTAATAGAATATCCTATATAACATATCTATCAAATATAGGTATTTCTAGCTATTGTTATACTTATATAACTTACTTAATACCTTTTATTATTTACGTAAAAATGACTTTTGATATTAAATTTTAAAAAATAACTTATCCAACCTACAAAGAGGGGAGAGGGGAGAGTCGACCCTTCATTTTTAATTTTTATTTTAAAAGGAAAATGGACAAAAAAATTGGGGGTATTAATTTTGTTTAGTGGCGATTATTATTAGTAGGGTTGTAGCACCCTTCACTGGACATATGAGAAGCTTCACTGTTGGGGAGAACCATATCGGTTCAATAATTATGCAAAATCCTTAGCTGCACTCACACACACATACAACATTACTTTTATATAGTTTATAAAAAAGATAACTAACCCATCATTGTTTTGAATAATTGTATCAACAACACCAGATTCTATCAGTAACATCAATTCTCGTCTAAATTTAAGTTTTTGTTTGGATAAAAATAAATTCCTTTTTAATGGCTATTTTTGAACCATTATAATTGTATTATTTATATCCAGGAATAAGATATAACCAACAAACGAAATAAATCTAAAATAATATTTGGGGAGCAGATATAAAGGTCATAAATTTTACTATGTGTTGAGCCCCAATGACAGCTGAAAACACGTATATTTATATCTAGTTTTATTCAATGGCATGCTGTTTAATATAAAAAAATTAAAGGTGACGTCAGATAAGTTTTTACTTCAGGTTCTATATCACTGACAAAACATATTTGAATAAAATTATTAAACCTAAAAGCTTCTGTGAACGGAGAGTTTTTCTGTAGATATATGCCTACAGTTGCTGCTCTCTGGTAGGATTCTGGTACTCGAGCAACCTCACATGGATGACGACCTTTTAAACCATAATCAAAATACAGGATAAAGTGTAAGTGTAAATTGAGATAAAATTAGATTGAACTCATTGAACACCTTGATCTTATGTATACGATATAGTACAAACTGTCTAATAGTTCTTAAAATGTCTACAAAGAACATATAATATTATAAATATAAACAGTGAACAGTTATCTATCGCATCGTATTCCGCGGATATTAAATGAAAAATTATAAGATTTAAACCAGTTTTGTTAGATCTTATGGCCGAAGTTTCAGTCTATCAAACTAGTTTTAATTCTATTTTAATGTTCGTGAAAAAAAGTCTGTAATATGATGCTATACATGATTTCTGGCTGAGAACCGGTTCCAATTAATTTGTTTCTAAGCCATACTGAAGGCTAATTATATATTTGAAAAAATGAAATAAAACACACTAAAAACAAATTAGCAAATTTCTGATTTTTATCTAAAATGTATAATGTTACCTATAAAGTTCATAGCATCTTCGCCATAATGAACCATCACATATCCTTCCTTAAAAAACAAACATAATTCTTTTCAAACTTAGGTTGTGGTTGATTTAATTTTATGTAAAATTCGGCTGCAGAGACAAGGGATGGTCCATCTGAGGAAAAACTAATTTACCCCTAAGGTTTTCTCAAGTCAACAATCTTAAATAATTTTGACTAATTTAATATCACATTAAAATTCTATTTACCTTTAAAACCTTTAACCTGAATTCGTCTGGGTTGTCATAGGGAACAATACCATAGGTTTGACCTTCAACCTGAGAATAGACAGGTAAGTTTAGTTATCTATCGTATCGTATTATAGACAGCTTTCCGCAGATATTAAAATGAAAAATTATGAGATAAAAACCAATTTTGTTAACACTGTGGATCCAAAGGCCTGGGGTAATAAAACTGGTATTTATTATATGATTTTATTTTAATATTCGTGTAAGTTTCTGTAAAACGATGCTATATATGATTTTTCAGAATGGATGAGAACTGGTTCTAATCCAGTGGATATTAATTGGTTTTGAAGTCATACTTGAAAATTAATTATGTAGCTGGAAATTTTCAGAAAATAGATAATATTCAAACTTAAAAACTAAAAGAAGAAATTAAAGAAAGAAATTAAATGATAGCAGCATTTATTGGCGAAAAAAGAAGAATTAAAAGGAACAAAAACCGTCATAACAAAAACAGCCCGATATTTAATTTTGCAGAGTTGCTTGAATTGTTTTACCTTTTCTTTCCACAACCTTTGAAAAGCTGGCTGAAGTACACAAAAATATAAAATTAATAGTTAATATACATTGATCATTTATTTATAGTAAGTTGTAATTATTATTCATTTATCTTTAAACAATTGTTTATTTGTAAGAATATTGTTTTTAGCAGCATAGCTACTTTATGTGTAAAGTATGTCTGTCTAACCATTAGTTCATTGGAGTAAGTTACGTAGAATTGGCTGCTACTTAATTGATGGCTGTTAGTATTCACAAACTTATAGTCTAAATTTTTAATGTAAATATCTAAGTAACTTTTATGTCATTGTATTGATATAATTATCATATTCATCTGATTCCTAGGACAATGTTACAAGCAAAGCGTCGTTTTATTAAATTCGTTAAGTAGGTCCTTAAACAGTATTCTTTTGCAACAAATTTAAATGCATTCAAAGTCTGCTTCGTTTCGATACATTACAAGTGTTAATATTCGTTTGTCCTACCGTTTCAGTGGTTCGATTAATTTATGGAGGTTGTAATTCTCTTTTATTTACTTTTACCTCTGCAGTTAATTGAAACCAAGTCATAGTGGCCGTACCATTGGGTAATGATAACTTCATAGAATTATCTAAATATAACAAAATTAAAAAATCAAGATAACCCAACAATTTACAAGGAGTTAAAAAGTAAAACCTTAAGAAGCGAAGCAAAACAAATATTGGACAAACGAACTCACTGGAACAGGGATCTTTTCCCTTTAATCTTAATAACAGAGAAAACTCGTTATATAAATATATCATCTCTTTCAGTGGCTCTATAAAACTATGGGTACTTTGGATCTTGTTGGTTAATTAAAACTAGGAGTTTCCATACGCTTGAAAAAACAATTTAAATGAACAGAGATAAATTTCATTTATCTCTGTTCAATATCCCTTAAGATCTCTGGAATATCATACATGCTACTGTTGAATTGGGGAAATGATTACTACTTGCAGAAAGAGTGAAACCCAAAGGAAAGATTTGTAGTTTAAAGAAAAAAAAGTTAAAGGACAAAAGATATAAATTATAAAATGTATAATGTAGAATATGGATATTATGACAGGGCAATAATTGTCGTCAAGTTAGGTTGCTATTTCCT
>LS049415.1:873-13287 GCA_900241095.1 Acartia tonsa | reverse complement strand
AAACTATTCTTTTTGACAAAATCCAGTTATTTAATTGATAATAAAAGCAGGGATCTAAAGGGATAAGACATTTTCCGGAAAATTCATTTACATCCCCAATGATTGTACACGAAGTTACGAAGTGGTTGAATCTTTTGGACACTATACATAATAATCCATGAATTAAAATTCAAGAAAAGTTCCCAAAGTTGTTGAGCTAACAAATAAGAAAACGTTATAATAAAAAACCTTTAAGGACTAGTGAAATAATTATCCACTCCCTCCCTGCAATGAAAGTGTATAAGTGAAAATTATAATCAAAATTGTCTAACTTAAAGTACATAATAATGTATATTTTACATCAAAAAGAGAGAGAATATAATTTTGTTGTGCATTCACTTCCGATTTTGTATTGGGTCTTTTAAAATCACCTGATAACAGGTTAAAGTAACATTTTAAGTTTCTAGAAACATAACATAGCCAGGTCTGATTTATTTATCTAAATAATTTATTATAGTAGAAATTTTAAAAACTAAAATAATTTTTTTATTTTTATGATATTAAAGCAGTAAAATTTTTAACATTAATAAATTAATATAGTATTTTGTTTGTATTCGCTTCATATGAAGAAAAAAAAACATTTGAATCAAATGTTTTGAAAATTACTTCTTGAAAATAATCCAATAGGACATAGATAATTTGCCGCCACTTTAACCTTTTTGTGAAAAACTGAAGAAATCAATAAAAATTACATTCAGAAGTCTGTCAGCTAAAGGGTCCTTGCTTTTGGGGGAGATAGTTGTCTGGCAAATTCTACATCTATACTATTACATTTACATATTTTACATCTCCTAATGTGTATTATTGCGAATATAAAAAAATATTGGGATGAAAACCTACGCGGAAATGATTACACAATTATAATTTTATATTTTATGCATCTTTATGTCTTTAAAAAGACAAGTTCAAGTTTATTTTTAGCAGAAACACGGATAATATTATCTGTAAGTAACGAAGCAGAATGAAAATTTTAAATACTTGAACTATCAAAACTAAAGTTTAGGTTTTAGTGGATTTTTAAAAGAAATTTTTGGAACCCTATTTCCTGTTGCAGTCAGGACAAGGGAATGATATTGTGACAAACAACTCTATAGGAAAATTTCCCCACAACCCCCTTCCCCTTTTCCTCCCCTTCTTTCCCACCCCTCTTCACTTACATGACAAAAACAAAATATAATACCACATACTCAATAAGGTTTCGTGATTTTTGTATAATTGTTGGTTAGACTGGCTACCCCTGATATTTTTTATAAAGTTTATTTTACTAAATGTAAAAATAGGGTTGGAATAAATAAAAAAGATTTCTTATCTCTCTTACATATCTAAGGTGGATTCTTTTTTAAAAAATTTCGTGAAAAATCCACCAAAATCACATTAAAAATCTATAAATATCAAAATCATAGAAGGGGTATTTACATATGATTTTGTTTCATTTTGTAGATTTTTAATGGATTTTAGTGGATTTTTTACGAAAACAATTTTGCCCCACTAAGCGATTAGTGGGGAATTTTTTTTTAAGAATCCACCTCTGATTACTTAATCCTTCAGAGAGGACATAAAGTACGTAAAGTTACGCAATGAGTGGTGTTACAAAGTACAGAGACATTTAGAGACTGTTATTAATCGGCTTCCCTTTATCTACCCATTTTTAAAAAGTAAATATGCATGACGGCCAAAATTTTATAGGGATTAGAATGTATACTAGAAGATACTGGTGCTATTCCTCAAAGTTCCTAACGAGCACTGAACTTCTCACCCCATTATTCTTATATAAATTGAAGATAAGTAGGGGGAGTCGTAGGGGTATTTTTTCCTATCCCATTTAACGGATCCTTAACCTTCGAGACCTTAACCCTTAGGGGCTTCTTGGTACCTGAAATGTAAACTAACCTAGAGGGTGGGAGGTTCTATGCTCGATTTGAAACTTTTGGGGAAATTGCCAAAGATTTTTTCTAGGAAATAATTGTAATAACCTGCATTTCTTGATATATTTGTGTAAGTCTTGCCACGTCGTAAGCAACTTTTATATCATGAATTTCTATCCTAAAAAATAAGTAACATTTATTAATAATTATAATAAATGGAGGTTGTCTGTCTGTCCCTTAAAATCTCTCTAACCACATGGACAATTTACGTCCCAGTACGGCCCAGTTTACATCTATTTAAAAAAACTGTGACAAACTTACACATATAATAATTTGCTTATTCGGCAAACCATTGTCTAATGTGACAAAGAAAAAGTGAACTTTTCTACTTATTTGCCTTATTCAAATCGATATATTTATAAATACTTGGATGTTGCATCAGATTTTCATGTACCTTAATAAAGTAATACACGCAGCTAGATAAAACAACCCATCCACCCCATCCCCTCTCTACTGCAAATGATCGTCTGACCAATAAATGAGGTCCATAAACATAAATTAACGACAAATTTTCCCCTGTCAATATATCCACGTATTCTTTATCTCTTCTTATACATTGATTATCAAAATTATGTAATTATTTCTATAAAAACATAAGCAAATAAGGTTGAATAATGGTACGGAAATTAAAGTAAAAGAATAGAGGGGGCATAAGCTTCCACAAGGTCAAGACCATGTCCCAATTTTGTATTGGGTCTTTGAAATCAGAGCTGGATCTTTAAATGTGTAGCCGTAGCCGTTGCCGCTGCCAGAGGTACAGCCATTTACCTAATAGCTATCTTTAAATCAAATTGGCTACGCGTGGCCAACCCTTTCAATCTTTAAATCACAACCACTTTTTCAATTTTCAGTAAAAATATTAAAAAAATAATAATAATAATAATACGTTAAAACTTCAAACATTTAAAAATCTACGTTTTATTGGCAGCACTGGCGGTGGAGACGGCAACGGCTACACATTTAAAGATTCAGCTCAACTAATCGCGTCGGAAATCTACACACTTCAAAAGAATCGAATGCAATTTGCTAGCAGATGAAAAGGGTCTGCAACACTTGGGCAAGATAGTTGTCTGGATTATACATCTATACTTTTACATTGATTAATGGTATGGAAAAAGATAACAATAAAGATCACCAAAACAAACATAAAGATGGATTAGTAAAAGAGTAATATTATATTATTAACGTATTTTTCCTAAAAACAATGTCAGTATGTCTTTTTATGTTAAGTTGGTATGCTGAATATTATTATAGCTATATATTGTATATATATTGTGTTAAGAGGTGGTAGTACAATTCTTACTAATCTCACCAAAAACAAAACAAAAATAAATGCAACATGCATGGTAAATTTGTAAGACTTTAACAAAAAAAATCTAGATTACCCTGAATCTTTCTTACCTATACACAGAAAGATACATATCTCATCGCAAGGACGTCCAACGGTGGGGGAAGGTAAAGGTATTTTACCCCCAAATAAGCCTCAGTAAAGTAAGAAGTTCCTCAGTGCACATATATACAGAAATATTTACTACAATAATGTCTGCTCTATACTTACCCAGGATATGCCTTGGTGAAATGTCTGTTCATAAGTTCCTCAGTGCACATATGTACAGTAATATTTTCTACAATAATGTCTGCTCTATTCTTACCCCGGATATGCCTTAGTGAAATGTCTGTTCATAAGTTCCTCAGAGCACATATGTACAGTAATATTTTCTACAATAATGTCTGCTCTAATCTTACCCCGGATATGCCTCAGTGAAATGTCTGTTCATAAGTTCCTCAGTGCACATGTGTACAGAAATTTTTTCTACAATAATGTCTGCTCTATCCTTACCCAGGATATGCCTCAGTGAAATGTCTGTTCAGAAGTTCCTCAGTGCA
Source organism: Acartia tonsa (assembly GCA_900241095.1). Taxonomy (NCBI): domain Eukaryota; kingdom Metazoa; phylum Arthropoda; class Copepoda; order Calanoida; family Acartiidae; genus Acartia; species Acartia tonsa. Next base: position 9,436 of record LS049415.1, on the reverse strand, counting down.
CATGTGAACAGGAATATTTTCTATGCACAGCGTACGGGTCAACTCAAGGTCCGGGTCTCGGAACTGAAACATTAATAATGTTAAAACTATTATTCAAAGTGTCAGGTACTTAAATAAATGAATACTTGTTGTGGAAAAAAAAATATGTTAGTCTCAATTTGAGACTCTCAAATAATATCAATTGCCCAACTCGGGAAGAAAACGCAAAAAATGGTTGGTAGACGGCAGAGGCGGTGCTTCTACTGTCATTTAATCACCGTTTCACATAGTACATCACTAAAGTAAGTTCTATGGCAAATCTCAATGCGGTGTCTCTTTCTTTAGAAGTCGAAGTCCTTTACATAAAGGGAAGTATCCACTCCCCTTAAATTTGCTAGGGGGGTGTATACACCACTCTTTCTACACGCCTCTATATTTACCTTTAATTCTGCAGAAAATTTTCGCATCAGGTAGATAGCAATTGGAAACAATACAAATGCTGAAATTAAAAGACAAGAATAAAAAATTGCAATGAAAAGAGTTTAACATAAAAAAGAAATTTTTTGACCTTATTGTTTATAATGTTATTGTATTGTTAAAAAAGGGGGGAGGCAGATGTGCCACTTTTTGAAACCAAAAGTAAAACGCGCATGATCCTAGCCCATAAAAGAGTTACGGCTCTAAAATTTAGCACATCAGTTTCTTTTGTGGAGAACAGTATGAAACTGTGAAGAAACAGCGGCGGAACCGCCGCTCCCGCCGAATTTTTTTTTGCCTGTTCTTGACATAATAGACAATTTTCAAACTTCTGAGATAAACTTTTTTTTTCACTTGACACGTGAAAATAAAAGGGAAATTTTTATGAGAAAAAAGTTTATCTCAGATGATGTAGAACTGTCTAAATTGGCGAAAAAAGGCATAAATTTTTCGGCGGGGGCGGCTGTTTCGCTGCCGTTTCTTCACAGTTCCATATTGTTCTCGACAAAAGCAACTGCTGTGCTGAATTTTAGAGCTATAACTCTTTTATGGGCTGAGATCATGTGCGTTTTACTTTTGGTTTCAAAAAGTGGCACATCCTCCTCCCCCTTTTATTTTATTGATTAAATTCAGTACCATTTCTCATACACTAAGAGTAGATTTTTGCAACATTTTAGAAGATCTAATAAAAAGTTTTTTTTATGGAGTTTCTTACATACATATGTTTCAAGGCAAATACAAAGCAGTAGCTATAAAACAAGGATGAAAACATGCATAAGTAGAAGCCAATAAAAACATTTTCCCCCCAAATCATTACTAACTTAATTCTAAATATCAAGAAATAATGTATAATATTACCAATAGAAATATGAACCCATAGATAAGGTGACTCAGGATTTAGATTGCTGAGTGTTGTGTGTCCAAAATCTGTCATGTTTCCTTGCAGAGCACCTAAAAATTTAAAAATAAACAAGGATGACAACATGGGTATAAGGAGAAGGAGATTTAAGAGCATTTGTTAAAATTATGATTCATGAAACTGTTCTCACGTATTTTAATAATTTTGTAGCATCAATTTAATGCTCTGTCTTATCCTTTTAGATCCCTGGATAAAAAAAAACAACACCTTGAAAGTTAAGTGGTAGTACCACACCAATGGATAGAACTGTGGTTATGAAAATATAACCAATAACATATCTCTGAAACCTAAAATTAAAACTATATCATTTACTAACGGCTACGTCCCTGGAGACCTCTAGGGGAACTAAGGTTGTGAAGAAGTCAACAACCACTTATTCTTAATGTAAGTTTTAAAAAGGAAAATTGCCCCTAAATTAGTGAAAATTTCACTCATTCGATAAAGATAGACACCCTGTTACTTATATAACAGAATACATAAGCTAAAACTGTTATTTAGATAGTATGACTATGAAGAGCAGATTTCAAATATTATGATTCAATATTATAGAGTAGATAGTTTTTTTTTGTTTCTCCTTTAAGCTCTCGCTAGCCACTGAACCAATTAAGTTCTCTATTTTGGGCGAAGCTTCACATAGATCCCAATAAAGTTTAATGCTAATTCACTTTAAAATTCAAACTATTATTCTCCTTTCCTCCACAGAAAAGTCCTTAGTTGCTATAGGCACACACACTATTTAGGTTTAAATTTAAATAAAACTAGAATTATTTTAACATTTTGATATTTACAACAAAACATGGAAACTCGAGAAATTATTTCCTGAAATTTACAAGCTAAAAAAATTGTTTATGACACACAAACAATTCTTAGAGACCCCTGTTTTGGAGTGCCATAGGGCCATACAAATGATGAAAAAGCAAGATCTTTTTGATTGGCAAAAGAAGTAAATGTATGTGCATATTTTTTTAATTGGCATAAAAATTAAAAATATTAAAACCTTAAATATTGAACTGCGTCATCTCCCGCCATTATTCTTAGTTGTTGGTCTGTTAACTTGAAAACCTAAAAAACCATGTATAGCATTTTCCACGACTGTTAAAATAAAAATCATAAAATTAATACCAGTTTTGTTGGCCTGGGCCTTCAGCATCTTGTGGCTAACCAATCAGGTTTTAATCAAATAATTTTTCATTTTATTATCCGCGGAAAGCAATAAATAACTTAAAATATTTTTTTCTCTCTCAAAATGTATTAAATATTTAGTTGGAATAGCAATACATTGGCACCATACCTTTCACTAGTTTGTGAATAACCAATATCATTTATGCCCAAAACCTGCTGGAATAGCTACAAGGATCTGTCCTAAAATGTCTGCTACTTACCCTACTTGAACTTTAACTAACTTTATAACAAAGATATTTACATAAAATACTTTTTATAGCGTTCTCCATACACAAGAAAGGTAAAAAAATAAGTGGTCCACTAATGGTACAAGGGGTTTAACCTATTAAAAGTTTCAGAGTTGTATAAAAATGCCCAAATATGAGAACACAATGTCAACACTGAAAAGAAAACTGGTTTCTATGATAATCAACTCATTCCTAATCTGGGAAAGAAATTCAGACAAAGATAAATCTGGAGGACTGAGGTGGCTGTGCTTGATACTGTGGATGGTTGCCAGGAAACATATTCAATTTTTAACATAATAAGTAAAGTAATATGGTATGAGGGGAAAATCTATGAAAAGTAGAAGTTTTTATATTGTATGGTATAATGTTAACTTTTTTAAATAGCAAGAGTTTATGGAAAATAAGAATAAATCCTTCAAAGTTTATCAAGACAGATATGATCATGGTACAAGCTCACTGTTTTATGTTTTTTTCTCGCTATTTTGGACAATCTTACTTCTTATTGTCTTAAAATATACATTGTTTAGACACACCCAGTGCATTGTTTACTAACATCTCCATACCCTCCCCCCTTTGGATGTCCCTGGAATATACAAAACCAGTCAAAAAACAATATGTAATAAACAAATTTAGAATAACAGCAGTAGCCTATTTCTTCACATTTATGTTCATTCATGAGCATAACCATGGTTATGGAAAGATAGAAATCATCAGGATTACATTTGTAGTAATTGGATCATTATCGAGCACTAATATGATTGTGCTACACAACATCTCTTTACCAAAGGTAACAATAAATACTTTAGTATGATTAGAATTGTTTGGTTGCATAACAGCAAATCGGATCTACAAATCATATTTTGATAGCAGTCCAAGATAAATATGATATACCAATCATGTGAAAACAAAGCAGTAATCAATTATTTAATACTTTTTTCCAATTTTGAACTACTGAAAAAAAATGAAATATTTACACTTGGTGAGCTAAATATTAGTAAGGTTGTTTTGCTCTAAAATTGTTAGGACTAGGCAATTTAAAACTTGAAATTTTTAGCAGAGTAATACTCTTACTGACCTTAAATCACTTTCTTGTAATTGTAAGTAATGGAGTTAATTATAAAGAAACCTTTACAACTTATATTTAAACTAGTAGCTTCATCTCTAGGAGAGTGCTGTGGAAGTAAGGAAAATAGCCTGAAACCACCCTAAGACATATATGAAAATTATTTAATAAGTACAACCCATTCACGATAACTTTATCTTCAGACAAAAAATAACCTTATTACTTTATATAATAGGATAATAGGCATTTATAAGGAATCTTCTCAAGATTAGTTTTATTTTAACAGATTAGAGAGGTGATTTTTCCTGACCAATACGAAATCTCCTGGGGAGGAATGATAGGAGTATTGTGGAATACAGTTTCATTCAATATTGGAACTCCTCTACTAATAGTTCCACTCATCAGAGGTATATTAGGGGGCAGAGCTACTTCACAAGTCACAAATGTCAGTCTGCTAGTTTGCCTGTATGAAAATTTCTTACTAATGCTAGGGATGACAACTTTTATAAAAAGCAAAGTAAAAAAATGGTTGAATAATAAACTTTTAGAGCAAATGTTGAGTATTTATAAAAAAAAGAAAGAGAAAGAACAGAAAATCATGAAACCTTTATATAACATTACAAATATATAATACTTAGGATTGCCAGACTAAGTAAGTTGAATGATTGACGCTTGTTAGTGAGAAGTTTCTAAACTAAAATCAGCATTCTACCATAAAAATCACATTTCCTACACAGCATTACAGATAGACATGGTTAATAACAATGTAGCTTTACTACTAAAAAATTTTAGGCATTATGGACTCTGGCATGGCTAACAATAACTTTCTTGTTCTGTCAGTTGTTGTTCTCTCCTTTACATCTTGGGTTGAATACTTGGTAAATATCTTTTTAGTGTTATCAATTGATAAGATTTTCTTTATTTGAAAGATCCATTTGCAAAGAAACATATTAATACAATGACATTTAAGACACATCTGCTGGAATTGTACATATGGCTGCATGGTTTCAACTACAAGTGTAAAAGCTTGTCAGAGAGGAAGGAGATCACTGTTAAAGAAGCTGATGATATTCTAGCAAGGAATTTATCAACAAATAAATGAATTTATCTAACATAGGACCCAACCTGAAAAGGGAAAGGGGGTGTAAGCATGAACAATTTGTGGTTTGTTTTAAAAATTGCTTATAAAGAATTTTAAAGTTGGTATCCCACCTTTTAGAGACAGACTTTCTCCTTTCATACTTTTCATAATTAAATAGCTCCATTTTAGTTTTAACTTAATCTAACCTGAAACTATACACTAGTCTATACTTACATTTACAATAACCACATTTCATTTTTTTTTAAATATAATGTTGAATATGAAAAATCCTAGTTTTACAACTCTGAAAGATGGACTACGACTGCTTGTATTTGTTTTCTTTACAGCAGTCATTATTTGTATCATTCTCAGCGCTTTTCTGGCCATTAAAGGTAGGTATATTATTCAAATGAGCCCACAAGCAAAAAAAATGTTTATATACCAGATGCAGAAAAGGATTGAAAAAGTAGATTTCAATAACACATTTGTTATTGGATTTAATGCAAACAAAAAATGATCAGCTTAACATTAATTTTTAAGATTTCTTAGGACAGATTTTACTACTCAATCCAAAAAAATCTCTTTGATTTAGGATCAGAATTATATGCTTTGGGTCCAGTGATTACTGCCATTGATGCAGCCATCATAGCATTTGCTTGGGTTTATGTGGCTGAAATGATCTATGGTAATCTTGAACAGGTTTGTTGATCTCCTCATTTAGGTTGTTATTTTTTCTTCATTTTTTTGTACATCGTACTTAGGTACATTTTATTATTTTTATTTCATTTTTAGATTGGAGAACATTTAGATGAACAATCAATGGTTCAAGAAAGTGTGGGATTAATGTTCAGGTTAAACTGAACTTTATTCTAAAAACTTTTTTTCCAATAAAGATCAGTGATACCCATAGAAAATAATACATTTAAAAATAGTCTCCATGCATGAAACATAAAGAAACAAAAAAACTCTTTATTACAAAAGTACTAAAATTATTTGCAATCTGCATTATTTAAGTAACTATAATAAAAGCTGGAATATAAAATGTAACATGGGAAGACATTTTAAAATGTGTAGATATCTTTGTTTGAAAAGCTTTATCTCAGTAGAAATACCATAAACTCTATTGTAGGTACAAAAGACAGGCTAGAAAGCTAAGAGAACATGGCAAGTTCAATGGATTTGGTTTCTTTGAAGTGGACAGCTCAACCATCACTTCTATGGCTGGTGTCACAGCTACTTATATTATTATTCTTATGCAGTAAATGTGTTCTTTTTTAAAGTTATTTTTTTACTTATGTTTATATTGAATGTATGTTTTACAAATGTTTCATTAAACTATCTTCTTCTTTTATTTTCTTAAGTAATTCAAATATAAACAGTGAATTATTTCTTGCTTATATTGCACTGCGCATTATATAAATAAGTACTCCCCCCACCCTCCACTAATTGATTTTTTAATCAGAATTGAAGTTGCGAGCTTGCAGAGTTCATTCTAAAATTTAAAAAAAATATACCTTGACAAGCCAAGTCCAAAAACTGTCATCCTCATCTAAAAAAAAGCAAAAATGGCAATTTTCCTGCGAGTGGCTTGTAAAGGACAGAACCCCCTCCTTATTTTGATATAAATGGAAGATAAAGAGGAGTAGATTAGTTTCTAGTTTGTTTATTAATATAGGTAAGGTCATATTAGGTGCTGGGAAGCCCAACAGGATAAGGGCTCCCGCATTGGTTAAAAAAAGAAAAATACTCCCTAAAATTTATCAAAACTGTTGACTAATGTCGTTACTGCAATACTTATGGAAAAAAACATACAAAAAATATTTTTAAATACAAAAATCAGAAATAATACTATATAAAAATAATTGAAAAGTATGTGCAAAAACAAAAAATGCTGCGGCTCACCAAGAGTTGTTGTGGAAATATTTGATCTTGTTTCATCTGCATCCGCTTCTTGAATTGCCTAAATTAGATTTTCTATAAAAAACTGATAATTTTTACATATGTCATTTTGTGGCTTGATTTTTGCAATATCATATAATATGTGAGCCATTACACTAAAACATTACATTACAAAATAAAATATGTTTTAACTGACATAAAAATTTTAGACAAAGTTATTTTTCTCTATGGATCATATGCATTATCTTAACTAAGATTAAAAAAAAATGTAAATACAATGAATATAATATACCTGGATTTATTTAGGTAGCTAATATGTACTTCATTTATTGGTCAGTTTGTTCATTCAGTAGAAGGGAATGGGATTGGGTAAAGGGGGAAATGGGATTTGGGTAAAGGTGGTAAAGGTACATAAACATCTAGTACAACATCCAGGTAATTATATATTGATTGTGAACACTAACCTCGGGATTGTTAATGGGATAATTCAAGGATTCCCTTTCATCTCCAGAACCTCGCTGTTGACCTGGGACAACAAGTATATAAACATTCATAAGTATAGAATTATGTAGAAACAAACATCAAGAACAGTTAATCAAATAGATGGATTGGACAGAAAAAGGTATAGAGTAGAATAATTTTCAATTATTGTTTATTTGTTGACTTAAAATACTTCAGTTGACTTAAAATACTTGAACTGAGCGGACGTGTCGTAAATGTCTCGCTTTTAATACATAGTTCAAGCCAGAAGGGACAAAATTTGTTTTAAAAAATGTCGGACAAAAACCGTTTTGCAAATCTTCCTATTGAGTTGACAAGTGAGGATATCTCCAAAGATATCATGGAGGCTATTACTAAGCTTACGGAAAAACAATCCTCCGACCACAAGCAAGTGATGGATAAGCTCAACAGCCTGGATGATTTAATACAAAGGGTCCATGTCCTTGAGGAAAATTACAAGAAGGTTCTACCCCTTATTCAAAAATTTCCACAAATTGAAAAGGATATTAGCGCCATAAAGGTTGTTAACACAAATTTGAAGACAGAGATGGAGAGCTACAAATCTGAAATCAAATTGCTAAAAATCAAGCTTGATGACAGAGAACAACACAGCAGAAACGAGTGTGTAAGAATCAATGGTGTACAAGTTGATAAAGATCTGGAAAAGTCCCTTGGCCACAATCAAGCAGCCATGAAAGCAGTTGAAGAGGTCCTCAAACCTCTGCTAGAGGCGAACAAAAACCGTCTCAAAATGCCCACTGAACCAGGTCAATTCATCAAAAATGCCCATATTCTGCCTATACCGAAAGACAAGAATGGATCATACAAAGTTCCACCTATAATTGTAAGGTTCCATAGTCGCCCATTGAAAGATTTTATCCTCTCAAACAAAAAAAATCTGCCTATAAGAGAAATTGACGTCAAAAATGGTGTAGAGAGATACTCGATAAGCGCCGACCTCACCAAAATGAGGTATGATGTAATGCAGAAACTGATCAGAAGTAAACAATTCTCTAAATGCTGGCACCTGGATGGTAGAGTGATCAAATATATTAAGAACGAAGGAGACAGGATACAATCTGTGAAGTTTTTTGATAAATCATGCAATGAACTAATGAACAATTAAATAGTGCTCAAAGTTAGTATATATAATAGTAATTATGACCTAATCTTAACCTTCTAAATTAAACTAGTAATTGAATTTTATTCAAAATAGTATTTCTCGCTATTTTTTT
>LS049414.1:0-10187 GCA_900241095.1 Acartia tonsa | reverse complement strand
TAAATATATTTTAAATAAAAACATAACCTTTGTTTTTTCTCTCAAATTATTTTTTTTTAAACTTACCCAACGGTTATGAAAACAAAAATTAAGAAGATATATTCAGATACAAAGTAATAATTTTGTTCTTATGTTAAAATATTTGTGGCTCTTTGGGTAACTGGTTTAATTTGTTTTTAATAAAAAGCATAGAAAAGTGAAGCGTTTAGTTTTCTAAGAAACATTGTAAAAAAAAAAACATTTAAATGCAAATATTTTATTATTCTCGATAAATTGTTTTAAAAATCATTGAAATTATATGCGAACAAAAAGTTATGAAAGAATGGAAAGAAATTTCTAAATTAAAATTTTTTTTTAATATCAGTTTTGACAATGTTTGGTTATAGAAATATTTAATAGTATATTTTTGGGATGGTCTTCTTTATATTCTATTTTCATTGAATAATTAATGCACTGTTTGTATTGTATTTTACCTGAAAGAAACTAACACAAATTGTACAGAAAATTGAAAATTTTTCAACACTAAATAATAATCCCACATTTAATTAGCACATATACTCTATAATGTCCGATAGTCATAACTTGAGCAAAACTTTTTGGACTGATTTTAAAACTTTTTTCACTAAATGAGCCATCACCTTAATTCACCCTCAAAGGAAATAATTCTTTTTTAAAATTATCTTTGTTATTCTTGTTTCTTAATTCTTTTTTTTGCCAATGGAAAGAGTTAGTTTAATTTCTCTTATTTTTTTTTGGATACTTTCCCTCAAAGTACATATCGAGCACTCAACCCCTTCACTCTTAATTTTGAAATAAATTAAAAATTAATTCTTATGCCCAACCTCTGCAGGGGAGCCCAAACCCTGCCAGGTCTGTACCTGCGAAATACCCAAAATAACACTACCTGACCTAAATAGTTAATCAAGCAAAAGAAAAAATAACCTTCCATTTTTAATTTTATTTCAAAATAAGGTGTAGGTTTCTTTGCTTGCCTCGGCACATTGATGTAAACACCCGACCCCTGTTTTGGATTACAAAACGGGGGTCGGGGGTTTAGGTGATCTTCCATCTAAAATAAAATAAAAATACTCTAGAAACTCTAATAAGATACATATGCATACGAACATTATTTTAAATCAAAATTAAAACTGCAAATTTTTAAATGATTCATCTTTTAATGTAAAGTAATACAAGTTGTATATGTTTGTACGGTAAGATTTCGTTAACGTTTTCAGGAGATTTTAGGAATGTTTTATTTTGTTACTGGACAGATTTATTGAGTATGCTATTCGATTGGGACGTTCATCTCCCCATGAAGAGATTTAGCCCCGAGAATAAAAATGAAAACCCACTAAAAAACCCCACTCAGCTACTCTATCTATAATACAAAGTAGAACAATGTCTCACTGTCCGTCTAAAGCTTAAGATCTCGGTAACCAAAAGAGAAAAAGAAATTTTTGAAAAACATATTTCTTTTAAATAAAAAAGATCTTCTAACATTTCCCCTGAAATTATAGGTAGAGGCCCCTAGAGGCTAGTGGCAAAGTCATTATTAAAACAAATAGAACCCTGGTTGAGAGAAAATTCTATTTTTATAATAAATAAAATAAATCTAATTAAGACTAGTAATTGTGAAATATGAAACTTTGTTTTATAGAGCAGAGGTTGATTATTGATTTTTGGTATCGTAGCATCTCTGTATGTGTTCTTATCCTTTACTCTCTCACTTATTCTTTCTACATCATTCTAGATTCAAGAATGCAAGAAAATTAGACTAGTGGCTTCGTCCCTCCCAGTAAGGACTATTAAAAAAAGAATTATTTTATACATAAAAATGAGTTATGGTGTTCATTATCGTACACTAGTTTTAGTTGCAATGCTAAAAAAGACATTTATATTACATTTAAAATTTTATTTTTTATACTGTTCCAAAGAAGCATAGCTTTAAACCTTCAAAATATTATTTTCTCTTCAATATTGCTTATATTTGATGTATATTTTATATTTTATTTTATTGTTTAAATTGATTATTTAAACAGATTTAAAGTACAAAGAATTATTTAAGGGGAAGTAAAAATTGCAGAGGCCTTTTACATTTTTTTTGTATTTGAATAAAAATAACAATGGGGGGCTTTGTCTGCTCTTTTGTTCCCCGGAGAGAGTGGCATTGTCTATACATAATTTTAAAACCATTTGAAACCATTATTTCCAACCAATTTGAGGTCTGAACCCTACATGGGCTGAATACAAATATGCTCACACACACACACACAGAAACACACACATACACACACACACACAAAAGATACTCACTGTAAATTTACTTGTAATCTGAAACATTTGAGGTATTCACCTTTTTCAGTGGCAAAGCTTCTCTATAAGTTTATTTAGGTTAGTTGAGTGTTTTTATCCACTCTCTTTCTACATTTTTCATTTTAAATATTTAACACTGGCTGACATGCCCCTAGCAGCCTGTAAGGGTCGTAACTCGAACCTCCATTTTTAAGTTTAGTTTAGGAAGAAAAAGTAAGGGCGATTCTCTTGGGAGGATGGATTTTCCCTCTCCAAAAATAGCCATAAGCCAAACCTAGAAGCTTCACTGTAAAGGAGAACCATATAACCCAAGGTTTAGCAAATTCTTAAGATATATATAATATATATAGAGAGAGACACTTTTTGTTACTTCTTAAAAGGATAAAGCTTTGCTACTTTAGGATGGAACCGTCCTTGCTTTTCAACAAATTCTTTGTATCTTAAAATTGACATGTTGTCGCATTAAAAATTTTAATTTTACTGAAGTAAATAAATCAAACATTAAAATATTCAAGCTTCACGTTGCAATTTTTGAAATCCGTGTTCAAGCTTTAGTAACATTTAGCATATATCGATATGCTAATTGAATATTCTTAAAAAATAACAATATACAATATAGAACTTAAGATAAAAATACATGAGATTTAAAGTAAAGCTTTCTAGTAAAGTTATATGAATAAATCTGTAAATATTTAGTGTAATGCGATTTTTATTGTTTGTTTTTACTGTTTTTCATATTCTATTATTTTAACAGTTTTTTAACAAAAGTTTTTAAATGTCTAGGTCCCCAACCTCTACAAGCTGTGAGGAGAGAGGAGTAGAAGCTCAGCGCCACCATCCACATTATAACATTGAATCACGTGACCAGGAGGTTGATCCTGGAGGCCAACCAGAGTATCATCACACCAGAGAAGGACTATCTCCCCCACCCCAGAGTCCAACAACTTTAACAGTCCTAGGATCTTCAGGTGATAAAGAAGACCTTCATACGCATGATCACAATCAACTTTCAGCCGTCGATCATCACCATAGCGAGGCTTTAGGAGCAGGTAGCCTTGTTCAGTCCCCGACAGAGCTACACATCTACCGCTCATCAAGTCCTACGTTGCCATCAGCTAATCCAGCGCTTGTCAACTCGTACCCCAACCGAGCAGCCGACACGCCAGGTACCAACACTGTTGAATGTGATAATTATACTGCGCCGACAGTTTCTTTACACATTGACCCACACGCTGACCCACACGGACACAATCTTGTATCACGACATCATCATCACTATCAAGAATTAACGCCTGTCGGTTCTTACCAGGTTGAGCAACAAGAGAGATCTTACACAAATCTCTCACCTCCTGTGTACCGTATACCCGAGGCTTGTTCATCAAGCACACCACCACTGGAAGCAGCATCACTGACTGTATCCTCAGGATTCACACCCCTCCACACATCTTCTCCAAATAATAATCAGGTGACCAGCATCCAGGAGGAGACAACCAGTCCAGCCAGCTCAACATTTAGACTTTCTGACTTTTCTGAGCCAGGCTACAAGCTTGATCTACAATCTGGTCAGCTGCAAATCCATCTGGACCTGTCCAGTGCTGGAGATGTCCTTAATCTAACCTCTCTACATCCGGCAGCAGCTCAACATCAAACTAATAATAATTCCCCTTGCCACAACAACAACAACAACAACATAGATTTAAACAACAGCACGACACATGATCAAGATTCTGGATATATAAACTCCAATTATTATGATATAAGTGGTGAAGGTACAGGAACACCTGGAGTAACAAATATGGAGGACACGGACACGCCACAGTCAGCCTACCCCTACACATTTAACGGGGCCGCCGGCAACGGCACGGCGGGAAATGGTGGTGCAGCGGCGGGTAATAATCCGTCCAGTAGTCCGTACCTGTCACGGGGTTATGATCTGTATAGTCCAAGTCTTTACAGTCAGTATTATCACAATTATCCTTGGACACAACCTCAAGGTAAGCACGTATTATTTATAAACAACAAAACAAAATTTCTGATGAGAAAAATATGAGTAAAGTTACTTTTTGAGATGAATTGTTAACAAATAAATAATATGAGATTTAAGTAAGGAAGCCTGTTAAAAAACCTTTTGAATTGGTGCAAAAATTTAACTCATCTATGTGCTGATAGTTTTTTTTTAAGGTTTTACAGGAAAAGGTGGGAGTGACTATGGAGCCAGCTATTATGGAAATTATTTCTACCAATCTGTAAATCAATACAAGTAAGTTAATATAAAGCTATCTATTATATACATATTAAGGAGTACCTATCATCCAAATAGGTATGCATAATTTGCTATTGCTAATATCATCTATTATTTAGTAAAATTTCTCCTTTCATTAAATCTCAGCATTAAGTATTAAACACTTTTAAAACATAAATCATTGTCTGAAACTGTTAACATTAAATACACCTGTTTACTTGCCAAGACATTCTCCTTTATGGGTTTATATAAAAAAAAATTGCAGATATTTGTATTATTTCAATAAAATGACCCCTAAATTAAATCAGACGCCATATTTTATCATATTCTTATTTAGTTACATGACCGGTTCTAGTTCGCCGTCTACCAGCAGTGCACCAACTATTTACCAGTTATCAAACCTGCCACCCCCAGCATCCCTAACAGATGGAGTCACCCTTGACACGGATCTTCTTAAGTCCTCAAGTATGTAGTTTTTAAAAGCAAAGATTTTCTATGATTTGGGTTGGTCCGTCAGTCAGTAACAAAGAGCTCTTATCGTTAATTTAGACAAGTTAAAAACGCCATATCGATTGTAAACTTTCCATGATGATTCCGGAAACAGTAAGGTACGATTTAGAAACCGTAGCAACTCAATAATCATTACCAGAAATTTCATGATGTCCATCGAAAAATAAAAATAATTTCCACTATGATACAATTCATATGGTTTTTAAATGATGTGATGATACTGTCGCCTGATACCTTCGCTTTTTGGATGTTGTCATCATTGTTTTTGTATGTTAAATGAATATGGCATTGAACGATAAATTTGTGTATGTGCACTCATTATTATGATAAACAAAATCACCCCTTCTGTTTTATAACAAATAACAGCATTATGCTGAATAATTTTATATCCAAGATATGTGGATGATTAAAGTGTCAATTTTTATTTCAAATTACAGTAAGGCCATCTTAAATATATAGTATTCCATGTGAATTGTAAATGTTTTAGGTTCGCGAGGTAGGAGTAAACGGCGTAACAGTGGATCTCCAGATCCTGAAAACCAGGTACAGCCAGAGTTGGCACATTTTATCTTATCTAAATAATAACAACTCGAGCTTTTAGGGGCTCAAATTAATAGTTGTTTGGGGGGATGGATCTTTTGTCAAATGCTATGGAATGGTTATTTATCGCATCGTATTACTCGTAAAAAATATCTATAATACAATACGATAAACGATTTTTTGTATGGATAAAATATGGTTCTAATAGGGCGGATATTAATTTCCAGTTCTTTTATGTATTAATTAGAAGTATATCTATTAAACTAGTATAGGACTTATTTGAGCCTGCCTATATGTAATTTATTTTAAGTATATTATCCATAATCATCGAATGTTCAATTTTTTGTATGTCTTGTCTGTTTGTCTAAATGAAATTTTGCACATCTTGGCAATTTTTAATTCAAATTTTAATTCATTCAACTTAAAGTGTGAGAAAATAATTATTTGACGATCTATTAGGCTTTTATGTCATTACACTAAAAGTTATCTTTTTTATTTCATGTAAAAAATCTTGCTAATTATTTAGGTTGAGAGAGTATTTATTTGGGATCTAGATGAGACAATAATCCTTTTCCATTCTCTACTAACTGGAACTTATGCTAACAAGTAAGATTTTATTCTTAGTCAAACAGTAATAGGAATAAACACGCTAATGGATCAAATCCTATAATAGTTATTTCTCGCATCGAATCATAAACGGCTTTCCGCGGATATAGAAAGTACAAATATGAGATTAAAACTGGTTTTAATCTTATGATTGTACATTTCTATATTCGTAGAAAGCTGGATATAAGTTTTTTCGTATGGATGAGAACCGGTTCCTATCCACCGGATTCGTATGAATACGAGAAAAATTCTTTGGCTAGCCTAGGATTTTTCAAGGTCCTACATTTTCCTAGGTATACAAGTATTTATGTAAGGCTAGGAAACCTTAAACACTAGGTATATAGGGTAGCCTAGAAATATGTAAAAGATTTGGCTTTATAAGTCCTCCACCTGTTTTTCGAAATTCTGTTTTCAGTAGTTTGTTAATATTTTAGAATTGTTGGATAGGTTAACTTCAGTTATTTTAAAAAGAATACTTTACATGTTAGATTAATCCTAAAGAAAACGTTTATTTATCTTCAATGTCTCACATTATATGATAATAAGTAGCCATAAAAATTATTTTAACTTAAAGATACCCCTAATAAAACCACAAAATTCATAACAGGGACCCCCAAGCTTTTTTTGAGGGGGGAGGGGTAAAATAAGGGGTTTCCAAGGTTTGAGGGCGGTAATCATTATAATTTTTGAGTGGGATAAAAAGGAGAGGTTTATAAGTTTTAGTGGTGCAGACACCATTTTAGTGTGTGATTAGTTTGAAGAGGTGCTTTATTCCTTAATTTTTACAAAGTTTGTGAAAAATTGGTTGACATAAGTGATTTAGGAGACAGACTTTACATTTTAAACAAATATTTTCTTACTTTTATTTCTTTCAAACAGAAATTGGGCAATTTGGGGTGTGGGGGGAGGGTTACCTTTCCTTCTTAAGATAAAAACTAGGGGGGGGGGATATAGGGAATAAAATGACAGTTACTTTAGAAAACATGGAATTGAGGTGTGTCATAACTTCCGCTAAGTGTATCTCATTATTTAATTACCAAAGCCGCATTATTTTCAAAAGCACAAACTGTCATTTCTATTTTTGCATCACTTTAATCAACAGACACGACATGCCATTTAATTTATTGTCTAGTATATTTATGAAAATGAACAGCATATTACGCAAGTGATTGGACACAATCCTTTAGAAAACATGGAATAGTTTGTTTTTATTTGAATGACAGCTGATGCATTTTCTTTCCCAGGATTTAGCAATCATATAAAATTTTTGATTTTTTGTTGTTGTTTTTTTATTAGTAATAAATCAGATTTACCTTTAAAATTAAAAAAAAGCATCCTATGACATCTCTGAAATATGGTTTTAGATATCAAATCTAACTATCAAGTGTAAACCTAATCTAACTTCATAAAAACTCAAGATTTTTAATTGTAAGCGAAGCTATTTCACAAAACTAAAACAAGAAATTAATTTAATTAGGTAATCATAAGATTTTAATGTTCAGCCCAAATCTATATAACATAACATAAAAGAAAATTCTTTTGATAGGGCAATTTTGTAGCATCTCTTATTTCAGCAGTAAAACAAATAAACACCGAACCCAGTAAAAGTGTCGGACTGATTATTTCGCAATTTTAGTTATTCAGTCGATTATTCTCACTTAAATTTGTTAAAAATTCACTAACACTTTTTTGTTTGGATTCCTTCTATGTGTTAAAAATTTTACAAGACCACAAAACAAGCATTACCCAAGTTAGAACACTGTGCACTGTTCTTAAGCTAGGACAATATTGTCCCTCAGTAGTGCAGTAACAACCAGCCCATGATTATTGATGATTAAAAAAACTAAAAGTTATTTAGCTTAGGTAATTATACTTTTAAAACTTGCTAAATGATTAAGGTAATAACAAAACTTTTAAAATATGAAATTATTACAAATTAATAGATACGCTTGTCGTCAATTTAGGTTGCTAATATAGTCCTAAGATATTGGTCAATACTTTCCTCCGTGGTCAAGGAGGTGATGGGTTAAAGTCGTAAGGGGGTTATATTAGCCAGCTGGGAGAAACATTTCATCAGGGCATACAAGAATTTTTCAAAATATTCATGTATTCTATATTTATTTTGTTACATGACTTACCTATTAATTGTATTCACACTGTATTTGACCAGGTCACTTTAATTACATTTGCTTGTGCGAGGGGCGGACAACGGACATTTTCTGCTTATAGAGTTGATATGCTTCTTAAAATAGGCATATACAAACACTCACACACACACACACGCACACACTTGGTGGAATTTATGTAGGTTGTCACATTATTTCACTGCTAGAAGTTGTGGCATCAAGATTGTGAGCCTGATCCATAAATCTCACTACATGTGTGACCTACACCATGTTCAACACTCACATCCAAGACTGGCAGGGAAAGGGCACTCGAAGAAAAAGTTTTTCGCTAGTAAAAATTATCTTTACCTAATATTAGGACAAAATTTGTTGTACCTCAGCATTTTATTGTACATTAGTATGCTAATATGGATTTAGACCAAAAATCCAATTTTATCGGAACATCGGTTTCAAATTAAGTGTTTTATTTGATTGGTTGTAAAGTTTCGGGTACAGATATTATTTTTCTATTTGTGTCATTTCTTAGTTCCTTCTTTGTTAATGTTAATAAATGCCCTAAAATCGCAGTATCGCCCTAAAATCGCAGTATCATAAGATTTTAAAATTTTATTTACGGAAGGTTTTAAAAGCAACTTTAGAACTATATCTAGTTATCTGTATAATCTTAGACTAAGAAGACAATTTATATAACATACATTTTCTGAAATGTTATTAATATATCACATTTTATGACATTAATTAAAGATTATAAACCTCAAAAAAATGTTTAAAGATTAAAAATTTTTCTGTCAATATAATTCATGTTTACTTAGCAAAAGTTGTAACTTCTACCTTCTTCGTCCCCGAAGCAAAGAAATAAATTTAAGTTTTTGCCATGTGATTAAAGACGAAGAAAGTCCCTCAAAAAATCAGCATGTTACGTCATAAAAACGAGTGATTATCCATCTCTTCTTTAGGGGTTTTCTTTTCCACTCTTCCTCTCCTCATCCCTCAGTTTTATGACGTCAGACTTTCTTCATCATCCATGTGATTTATCATTGACAGAAAATTTGGAATGCCAATTCCCGAATGATCAATATTAATAAATAAACAACTAGAAATATTATTATACTATCTTTCAGGTATTCTAAAGACATGAACCACCTGCACTCTCTGGCCCAGAAGCTGGAGGATCTGATCTTCCACGTGGCAGACAACAACTTCTTCTTCAATGATCTGGAGGAATGCGATCAGGTATGTTGTTGAAATTATGAGGCAGGGAGGGAGAGGACAATGTGTAATATTTCTAGGATACACAAATACAATACCTAGTATTCCACTCTCCTAAACCCCCTTGCACTCACCTTGATAAGGATATTACACCCCGCTGATACACCCCCTTAAACCAGCCAAGGGAAGTGTTAACTTAAATCAAACCCCCTTAAAATTTAAGGGAAATGTAAAATAATTTGTGAGCTTTGCGTGTCAAATTACACTCAATACACGCATGTTTAAAACTTGAAAAAGGGAGCTTGCAAAACCCTCTGCACGCAATTCAACTGCCAAGAAGAATAATTATTATATTACTAATTATAATTATTGTATTATTATGAGGTTCATATTGATGATGTAAGCAGTGATGATAATGGTCAAGATCTTACTAATTATAATTATTGTATTATTAAGGTTCATATTGATGATGTAAGCAGTGATGATAATGGCCAAGATATTACTAATTATAATTATTGTATTATTAAGGTTCATATTGATGATGTAAGCAGTGATGATAATGGACAAGATATTACTAATTATAATTATTGTATTATTAAGGTTCATATTGATGATGTAAGCAGTGATGATAATGGACAAGA
>LS049411.1:3625-13933 GCA_900241095.1 Acartia tonsa | reverse complement strand
AAGGGAATGTGATTCTGACAAACAAGTCTAAGTGAAAATTTCCCCTCAATCCCCTTCCCCTTTTCTTCCCCTTCTTATCCACTTCCCTTTCAGTTACAAAAAAAAACAAGTTTTACTCCAACAAAATATTTAATTTTCGGCAATTTCAAATGGAATTAATTGGCTAAATAGCAGCCCCTGCAAACGACCTAGAAAGCTGAAAATTAAAACATAGCTCAATATAAACATGTAACAGGACGAAAATTTTTATTAACACAGAGTTTGATGTCAATAGATGCATAACAAAATTATATATTACGGTGTGCTAACAAAAGAACAAGATTTTTATATATATTTAAATTGTTTTTTTTTTAATAAAAACCTTTGAATACCTAAGCAACTAATATACTAGTCAACTAGAATATTTCTGAGTGTAAGGAATCTCCCTTTGTTAATGTAATAGTAAGCGAAAAGGAACGCAAAATTTCTAAATGCAAATAAAAGTACTAATAAACGAGTAAATTATAAAAAAAAATGCTATGAAAAATAAACTACATACCTCGCCATCTTCCAATTCTACAGAATCCAAACTCTCAGTGTCTTTCTTCTAAATAGGAAAATATAATAGAATATAGTTTATGGTTCCGTACAATTGAGAATAACTTTATTAGTTAATCCATAGTTTCTAGTTTTATCGTACCCAAATTAAAGATTTTTTATTTGGTCAAAGCAAGAATTGAAGTTATTTTCAAGATCAGATGTGTTTGCAACGAAGGTAAAGAATGTAACTTAACTATTGCCCATTTAAGTGTAAAATCCACAGAGGTATGGTCAAAAGTTCAAATAACATAAAAAGTAGTTTGTTTGTTCGTTAACATCTTAATAACCACTGGTAAACTTATAGTTCCAGGGATATCTTAAGGCTATTCAATTTTTAACTAGGGATGGATTTAGGCTATATTTTTTTCGCCTTTCTTATCCTTATAATACTACTAGAGAGAAAGCCTTTTATATTTAAAACTTAGAAATAAATCAGTTTATCTTACCGGACCGTGCGATTTAGGTTTATGTTGAAGCTTTTCGTGTAATCTTCGTCCCTCATACGTTTTCAATACCTAAAAAAATAAAAAAATATAGTAGGTAGCAGTTAACTTTTAAATTCAAGTAACAAGATGTTTATCTGTTGACAACTGCTTGACCGATATACCTCTATCCTCCAGAGAAAAAATCACAACTAGAAAAAATACTTCCCGCAAAAATAAACTTAAACTTAAATATGAAAAAAGTTTGTGTTCCAGTGTATTTTACAAGGCAATATCCCCTTCCTCCCTGAAAAGAAGTGGTTATAGATTGATTTTACTTCCTTACTGTTCAGACCAAGGTAAGACAGGTGTTCCATTTTACAAATAACTCTTATAAATAATATCAAACAACAAGAAAACAGAGGAATAGTTATTTATTGCATCGTATTATAGTCTCTTCCCGCGTATATATAAAAGAAAAATTACAAGATTAAAACTGGGAGGTATTAATTTTATGATTTTAATTTAAATATTCATGGGAAATTGTCTATAATACAATGCTTATATATATTATTTTTTGGATGCCTGAGAACCGGTTATAATCCAGCGGATATTAATCGGTTTGGTATCCATACTGGAAACAAAGTTACCTTGCCACAAATTCTACACTCAAAACTATCTCTTTGCTTCATAGGAACTCTGCTGAATAACGAGTGACCTTAATAGGTGAAAAATATGTCATAAGTGGGTGTTAATGTATATAAAATTAGTGGATATTGTGAGAAATACTCTGATAAAATATTTCTCCCAGCTGGCTTATATACGATACCATCCCCCATTTATGACTTTTACCCCATCCCCTCCCCTGACCATGGTGGAATATGTATTGACACATATCAGTGGACTATATTAGCTACCTAAAATACGACAAAAAAAGATCTAGGGAAGAATTAATAGATTAATGTAAATGACGCATTTTCTGGTTATTTCATCTAAAATCGTAGGAATCGCCTAAGCTAAGATAAAATAAATCCCCCCTCCCCCTAGATATTTTTTTTATAAACAGAAATAGTGAAAGGGGGTGGGGGAGTCCAACCACCATCCCTAGGCACTGAGGGCAAAGCTTATATTTGTGATTCTTATCAGAGACCTGTTTTATTTTTGACGGACAGAAAAGATGACTTACCCATCAAAAGATTGCCGGGGTAAAGATTGGGAACACCTCCAACACCACCCCCCAACAAGTTTTGATCCTTGGGCATGTTGGGACAATGTTTCTTCTCGTGTTTCCTTCGCCCCTTAGCTGAGGCTAAACTTGCTCCGCATTCAAGTCTAAATATTAAGTTTTAGTTTATAGAATAGCGGCGATTGTTGCAATACATTAAAATATTTTCAAAGTCTATTCTGAGAAATTGTAACCTTACCATTTCAAAAGAAAACCAAAAAACAACCCCAAATAATTTTTTTAAAAACTAAAACGGTAAATCCCCCCACCCCTCCCAGGTAAATTCAAAGGTTTTTTCAGTTTAGAATTAGTTTTTTTAACTCTACCCCAAAGTTGTTAATCCAATGAATAAGAAAAAGTTATTACAATACTTTGGGTAGGTACTAGTGTAATAAACAGCCCATTGTTCCCTCTCTCTGACAATAAATGTTACCAGAAGCGCTACATTATACACTGAAGTAACAGGTTTGAATCCTTACCTGCAAAGGTATCTGATGGTTCCAGATTCTGGATCGAAGGTTCCTTGATTGGCTGCTGGTCTTCCTGGACGCCTAAACAGACAAACATCATGAATACAATGTTTATATACTTGTTTTCTACAAATTAATCTTATAAAATCCATTATGGCTTTGAAACAGATTAATAATCGCTGGATTAGAAACGGGTTCTTATTCATAATGAATAATCATTAATCATTTTGATTTGTCCTATCGATTTCAAACTTTGCATGAAGATCTCTATAAAAATTAGGAACAATTTTGAAATCAGAACTTCCTAACTTTTGTCCCCCTAACCGCTTTCTGAATGGAAAGAATATACCTAAAAAAAATATGGGGACACACAACTCAAACAAAAACTAAGAATCATCTACCTGTTATTTACAAAGTCATCATAGTCAGTTTGTACTGTAGGGTCCACACCCACACTTGTAGCAGGGTCAGTGTCCCATAGTCCTAAAGAAATATTTAGTAAGATTGGAATACCCTAGAATTAATTCCAAGATTGAAAAACCCTAAAATCCAAATCATATAGGAGGATTTCAATAAGTATTATAGTAGAATTTATAATATAGTTTCTCATTAGCACAGATAAATAAGAGTAGGACATCTGTCATACATAAATCAAGAAATCTTAGGTTTTCAATGAAAGTCCGATTAGGATTCATAACTAACATTAGGAATGTAAGCTTTTATTTGATTTTAAACCAAAGCGACATAAGCCTGTAAGGGTCATCATCATCTATAAAAATATAATATTGAAAAAAATGTTATTTTTACCTCCTATGAAGGGTGAAGGTGTAGAAGTAAAGGATGGCATTGACGTCAACATGGAAGGAGTAGAAATACTGCTTGCTGTTGTGCTACCAGCCTAAAATATAAAATAAATAATTAAATTAAACCAGTGATCACCCCCGAAATTAATTGAAAGAGAATTGTAGAGTTGTTGCCTATTGGTCCTTCGGTGCAATTTCAAATATTTCGACTGTTTCCCCTTATATAAAAGGAACAGGATGTCTGTTTGTGTCTTTGTATCGAAGGTTATTGCTAACCACTGAACCGAAATGATTCTCCTTAACAGTGAAGCTTCTTATAGGTCATGTAGGATATCAAGTAACAGTAGTAATTTATGTTGTAGGAGTTAAGCAGTAATCAAAAAAAACTAACAAATATCACCTTTATAAGCTTCGGGGGTCTTGGCAGTAAAGCAGGTGGCGAGGATGATTGAAATCTTGAAGCTAGACAAACACGTTTCATGGTCCCAGCTGTCGGAGCTAAGGATTTTGTCTCCGTTATCTCGAGACAGGATTCAGAGTCATTGGTAATGTCTGGAGATGATTCTCTACACGGATGGACTAGATCTAAATAAAAAGTAAAATATTTTTTTACGATAACTTTGCGGATTTTTTCTGGCCCAAAAAAAGAGGAAAACGAAGTTGCAAAGAGTATTAAAGATATCATGCAAACGGAAAGATATATCTTTAAAGTAAATAATCATAGTTCTAGAAAATCTACGCGAAATTCCAGAGACTTATCTTTTACTTAAGAGTATACATTAGAAAAGCAAATCTTTTTGACTCATTACAAATGGAAAATGTTCGTTATAGATAGGATGCTAAGTAGTTCTTCATATCTCACATATAAATATAGCATTTTAACCCCTTAAAACATAAGTAAAGTTTTAAGGTATTAACTTAATGTTAATAGTTGTAAGAAAAGGGAAGAGAGAAAACATCCATACACAAGAAACATTTTTCCCCATTGCTTCCCCATTTTTTCTTTTTTTCCCCTTCTAGTTTTTTCCAGCAAGGAAGGGGATAAAATGGAAAAATATTTTCAGAACTCTTTATTTTGTTCATATTATCCCCCCCCCCCTCCCACATATTCTTTTGGTTTTTTTCACCAAAAATGGAAAAATGCTTTCAGTTCTCTTAATTTTTACATTTTTTTCCCCAAGCACATATTTTTTTCCAACCCCCCTTCAGCAGGGTAAAATTTGCAGAATAATATACACCCCTGCATATATGTTAAAAGAAAGTTAAAACACGCTAACAAAGTATTTAGAGAAGGTTTTCAAATTCAAAATAAGTAATAATAATAACATAGGTGGGAACCTTTAAATGTGTCTTCTTCTGACAATTTGAACATGACTGACATCTCCTAAACAAGTTTTTTCAGTTAATTCTTCTACCACAACCCCCTCCCTTATGGTTAAGCTACGCCTACACTTGTTATATTATATTACTAGAGGTTGCGCCCATAGCATCAAGGGAGATCTGTATTCAAAGGCGTATATATGGGGGAAAGAGCTTAATCTTAAATATAAATTTAATATATCCTAACACCATCAATGAAACTTAGTGCGGCTTCCCTAAAAAAGAGAACTTAATGAGTTTAGTATTTATTGAAATCTTAAGTATATATAATCAGAGAGAGAGGGGACAATGGGCTGATTATTACACTATTCCCCAAAGTTTTATAATAAAAATTTTCTTTTTTGTTGGCTTTGCAACTTTGGGGACTTCGATTGTAAATTTCGATTGGGTGGTTTATTCAGTTGAAAGTTCAAATGTTTCAACAAATAATTTTACGCTACAAAAAGGGTAATTTTTTGTATCATCATTGTGGATGTACATCAATTTGTCGGCCATTATCCCTTTAGATCCCTGATATTAAGTCTAACCTTTGATAATTCTCCTGTGAGAATTTTTCTAAGCTCTAAAGGATGTTGAACTCCGTCTGAATAGGTTTCATAACCAAGGCCAACGTGGCCAAAATCTTCATAGTCTTAAAGAAAAAAAAGGTTATTCGTTTCACTAAACAATTTCATTTAAAAAAGAAGAAAATCAAATTAAACGTGGATATTATGATAGGAGAAATATTGTCAATTTAGGTTGCAATTCCCCCTCTCATTTATTGGTCAAGCCGTTTATCCAGTAGGAGGGGAGGCGAAGGGGTAAAGGAGGGTGGTGGAGGATATCGCTCTATTAGCCCCTAACATAGTTCCTTTTATTACAGAACATGAAAATTTGGTGAGGTATATTCTTATATTACAAAAACTTACCTAGGTACTTCAGGTTTCGATCTTTAGACATGTAGTTGTTGTTACTCTACAAAAATAAAGAAAATTAGGTATTATTATTTCTTGAAAGGAATGTTTCACGATTAAAAATCAAAAGATTAAAATGCGTTTAAAGTTTAAATGTTACGTATTGTATGCAGCTATACATTATGTACATGAAGCTACAATATTAATGATTTCAATTTTTTGCATATTTTACAGGGGTGCATTCAGCACAAGATTTTTTTTTCCTAGCTGAAAAATATTTCAATTCCTCTAGTTTTTTTCCCCCAATGAGGGGAGGAGGGGTTCTTTATTTTAATTATTTTTTACCCCTCCCACATATTTTTATAGGTTTTTTTGTCTCCAAAATACTTTATATTCCCCACTGCCTCCCCCCCCCACTACCTGACAATAATCCCATGTAGAATATACACCCCTGATGTTTTAATAATGCATTTACCTGGTTTTCAGATGCTCTATGTGTGGCCATCATAGTCGCCATCTTATTTTAATTCCAATTACAAAAAAATCTTTTAAATATGTAAATTTATTTTAACGGATATTAGTTCGGTTCTACGCCATTTTAAATTAAGCTCGTCTGAAATTTTTGTTTTATATTAGTCATTACAAATTACCAAATATTTAGTAACTTCAATTTTGTACATTTCTAATGTTGACTACAATATTTTATTTGAAAAAAAATCAAAATAATAGACATATTTTCCTTTTATTTTAATTTTAGATTATAAGTTTTCATAAATAAGACAATTTCCATCTTTTTAAGATTTCAACAAAGCTTTAGGTAGGTATTTAGAAGAAAAAAAATATTAGGTTGTATCTACTTTACATAATGGGGTTGCCGACAGGTTCTGTGGCCTGTTTTCCCTGGAACAGCCACTTATTATTCTCCCTGCTGACCCTTGGGTCATCTGGCCTCATCACTGTGTAAAACCTCTTGTAGGTCCTAGAAAAAGAAAGCATTAAAAATTTTGAAGAAGAGATGTTTTGGTTAGCTTTATCAAAAGATATTATTTTACTTAAGATACCTAGGTAATAATAGATCCAATTCAATAGAAAAATTCTTTTCCTGTACAATCCCTCAAACGCACGAATTGCCTTATTAATATTTAAATCTTCGACATTTGCCAAACAAATATAAAGCTAACCAGCCGTTTTATAGATCTTAATTGGAGATACATATATACTATTTTTGCATAAAGTATTGCTTGCTTGTAGTTCTGAAGGTAGACGGTTACACTTTACTCACAGAATCACAAAGATTTAATAAATCGAATTTATCCATAAGATACTTTTGATTCATTAAGACGTTTCAAAAAGGGACACCATACGCAGGCCAAGGGCATCCCATAATTACTGGTCTGACATCTGTTGTTGAATTAAGATTCATTACAAAAAAAATCATTCTATGACAAAATATGGTTGTATCTCACATATATACATTAAAACACTTATCCAACTTACAAATGTAAAAAAATCTTTCCAGTATGGCATCGTAACCGATTAGTATCCGCTGGATTAGAAATGATTTTTAGCCATACTAAAAAAATCATATGTAGTATTGTATTACATACAATTTTCCACGAATATTAAAATAAATATTTTAAAATTAAAACCAGTTTTGTTAACCTGAGCCGTCGGCCCCCCAGGCTAACAAATCTGATTTTAATCTCATAATTTTTCATTAAAAAATCCGCGGAAAGCTGTATATAATACGATGCGATAAATAACTATTCTTACTTGTTTCCAGTTCTGGTGCCATTTTTCATGTCATCAATAGCAATTGGAACGAAGATGGCAAGTGAAACAGCAGCAATAAATGCGCAAGTACAAACTAGAGGCTGCTCTCCGTACGCATTCTAGATAAAATAATAAATTATGTTTAATCTGAATTACTTACCTATAAAATCGATTAATGTTTTTGTTTAAATGAGATTTACTACTAGAATTCTATAATCACTGCGGCCCTGCAGCGTAGTATAGTGTATCTTTTGTAAACAACTTTAGTCAACACGATATTTTGCCCTAATCCCGACAAAATTAATCCTTTTAGTAGGTGTCAAAAACATCATATCTTTGGTCTTATTTAAGATAAATTAACAATTTTTTTGCATAAATAATTTAATTATGGCGTCATTTATTGTTTTTTGTAAAAAAAATTAATATTTAATTTTTTTTAGGGCAATTGGAAGTCCTTAAATATAAGGTATCTTTGAGCGGTTACTATTGGCCCAAAAATAGTGCTACCATTATACGCAGCAAAACGCGGCAACAAGACATGCTTAATAATGAGTGTGCAAAATTTCATTAGATTTAATCCGTGGGAAGTTCACCCCATCTCACCCCGTATGAGACATACTTTTTCTTACCGTTTCGGTTTTTCCCCCATGGCGGCTTGGGGGTGGGCAATATTCTTAAAATTTAAACCAAATGTTTTAGACATTTTTAAGACCTTTCCAAAACATATTTTAGATTTCTTGTAATTCAAGTAGGTATTACTTGCAATTAAAATTTTAAATTTTTGAGCAATGTGTCTGAATTTCTCCCTTCCTGCGTTGAGTAAAACAATACGATTTTTTCATCAAAAGTTTGCATATCTTGGTAAAACAGTGGAATTGATGAAATAAATTATATTTTTAAATTTTCCTATTAAAATACATGCAATCCCTTTTCGAAAAAGGAAAAAATTAAATCATAACTCCTAAAAATAAAAAAGTTATGACAGTTTCAACTGTTAAGGTCAAGATTTCTAAGCCAAAGATACGCTAGGGCCACTGTGAGTTATTCGATATATTATATAAATTCCTCTAATTTGTGCCCAACACCTAATTCGTCTCCCAAAAGACAATTCTATTATTTTAATATTATCAAGGGGGAGAGATTTAGAAATATATCTTAATCATGGTTTCTTAAAATACAGTAAATCTTCGTCATTTGTTAACTTTTTTCCTTATTCCCCTGTTTACAGAAGTAGAATTAATATTATGAATTTTCAACTTTATATTAGATCTTTTTGAATGCATTACCACCATATGGGATTTCTGAATGGTTTTCATAATCCTTGATTCATAATTATATTAACTTTGAGATCTGCAGCTAATCATATACTATAATTATCATAAGATTTTTAATCATCCAAATAATCGCATATTTGTACGTTCTAGGGAGATGATGAGAGCTTTGATCCAGCAGAGTTTTACAGGCAACAACAAGCTGCCATGTTGCTACAGGTTAATATTTATTTATTTCAGTTTTTATTTCCCAAGCATTAAGCATCTTTATTTTATTAAAACGACTGGTTCTGAAGAGTTTCTAGTTGTTCTATGATTTTTGCCATCTCAAAGTAAAGGAATGTCTTTTGTCTGCATGTCCAACTAATGATTTATGACAGAATTAAATATGGTTAGTTTAGGCAGTTCTTTTAAGTTTGTCTATGAATACAGTATTAAGACCTGTTACACTTGTATACCTAGTTATTAATTCTTGTCTTTTTTCATCTAATTACAAAAAAAATTGTAGGTAGTACTAAGTAGCTAAATATTTTCTTTTCAAGTCACAATAATAAGACTTTGAATGTGTATACATGATAATGTGTCTTTCTTCTGTTAAAAATTTTGTGTGTACGTACAAGTTAAGAGCCTTTTTATCTTAATATCAAAATTGTTATTTTAGGCTTCTAAGCATGTTGAAAAGTCTCGCGAAGTTATTCAAAGAGTCCAGGCGGAAGCGGATGCTGAAGAGGAGACAGGAGGAGGGCGACGTTCTCGGCGTAGCGCCGCCGTTTCAGCCAGTATGGCTATGTCTTACCTGACCCAAACAGAGGATCAAGTTGATAGTGTATATTTTGGTACAAGAAAGATGGGACCTCCTCCCCGCGTAAGTATTTTTTTGTTTAAACTTATTAGATAACATTAAATATGATTGATATTATTCGAAATTTGTAAATAGCTTAGGTAGCTATTATGATTTTAATGGATCTTTCTTATCAGGCCGCTCAAGCACAATTTCAAGCGCCAAAGCCACCAAAAATTGTAACTCCACCTAAACCACGAGCTCCACCTGCGCCCAGAGGCAGAGGAAGGGGAGCTGGTAGAGGCAGACCACCTAAGCCACCAAAGCGTGATTGGGGAGGTGATGACGACGAAGAAGTCCCAGATATTCCATCGTCCTCGCGTGGTAGAGGCAGGGGAATGGGTGGTTATGGAGGACGTAGATCAGGACATTCGGTAAGATCAGTAATGGTTAGGTTACATTTATTTTAAAGAATAAAAGTATGTAATAAATCAGTTTTCAACAACTTGTAATCGAAAAATCTTATATGTAATTTTTCTTATTACATCATAAATTGAAATTGG
Organism: Acartia tonsa; assembly: GCA_900241095.1. Taxonomy (NCBI): domain Eukaryota; kingdom Metazoa; phylum Arthropoda; class Copepoda; order Calanoida; family Acartiidae; genus Acartia; species Acartia tonsa. The sequence goes on along the minus strand of LS049411.1, from coordinate 3,773 downwards.
TTTAGATGGAGGATGAGAACGCGCTGTATTTTATCGTGAGAACAGGACGCGCCTCTCTGCAGCAAACAGTCGACGACTGGGTTGAGGAGTACAAAGTTGACAAGGACAGTGCTCTGCTCAAGCTGATGCAGTTCTTTATCTCTGCTTC
>LS049399.1:10248-21539 GCA_900241095.1 Acartia tonsa | reverse complement strand
AATATGCATTATTGATTTATGGCTATTTCAGATTATTTGTAGGCCTTTTTATGCTGCTTAAAACTATGTGCGGGCATGATCTGTACGTTCAGCCGTTTGGCAGCTAGCAGCCTTTAAAATTCATAATTTTTTAGCAATATTCGTTACCAGCAATATTTTACCGTGAACTGCAGTAGATCCCTATTTTTTTTACGAAAACTTAAGTACATATTAGTTGTTCGGTACAGAAGTCACTAAAAATTTCATTAACGGCTAAAATTATGAGCAAAATTTAGAGCAAGGTTCTATAGTACTAATCATAAGTTAGGATATTCCACTTAAGACTAATAAACTTCAAATTTAAAATTGCATTAGTTCAACAGTTCCAAGAGCGCCTGAACCTTCCCTCATTGGGCATTGGGTAGAGCCCCTAGAGGCTAGGGTTGAAATACATTTGTTATTGTAAATTATTGGTAATACTTTGCTAAATCTTATTTCTTACATTTTACAAAAAACATCGATAAAAAGGTAAATATTAAAGAAAGATAGATCGAGGAAGAGAGATAGAAGGGGAGGGAGAGAGAGAGAGAGAGAGAGAGAGAGAGAGATAGAGATAGAGAGAGGGAGGGAGGGAGGGGGAGGTACGAATTAGAGTGAGAATTATTACGAGAGGAAGCAGGAGGGTGGATCAGAGATTTTGACGGATGTGCTAAAAGGTGGTAAATAATATTAGGAGGGTTAAATACATAGTAGCTTATAAAGGGAGGATACATACATATATAAAATCAAAACATAGACTTATAAATTAACTGAAATATTAAAACATTTGGGACTTTTTGGGTTAAAAAAGTGTCAAGTTTTTAAGTTTTTTTTCGCCAAACATTTATAATACTTACTATCTGATTTCTACTGTATTTTATTGTAAAATTTAAAACAAACGGCTTCGCCCATAGAGGCCTCTAAGGGCAATTGAGATGTGGGAGGGGGAGGCGATTTCTCTTAGGAGGGTGTTAGTAGCCACACTCAAATAGTAACAAACCTTCTCAGGACCAATTAGAAGCTACATTGTTAAGGAGAACCGTATCGGTTCAGTGGTTAGCAAGATCCTTCAATGCTATTGACACACACCTAGACATCCTGTTACTCTTATGTAAGGATAATATGATTCCTTCTTAATATCCGTCTATCTAGCTAGAACCAAAATATCTATGTCATGACATGTATTCTGCTTTTTAGGGTAGCTTTCAAATCATCCTTAGTTCCTTTAGATATCTGAAACTTAAGATATTTTAAAAGAGGTTTTAGAGCACTAATTCCTTAAAATCTCCAATTTTACACTGATTTAAATAAAAAAAAGTATTTTTCACTTATACCTTTTAACTATGCAATGTCAGAAAAATGATTTCGTTTCTCAAGAAATTAAAATTGTTATATTTCACCAACATTGTCGAAATTCTGAAACAAAAATATATTATATAAAACCAAACAGTTTAAGGCTAAAAAGAAAAAAAAAACAATCACATCACTATGAATATACTATTAGAATACCTATGAAACAGAAAATATCAATTAATATACTGTTAAGTCTTTAATTTTAATTGAATAAATTAATAACTTGCTTGAAAATGAATATTGTAAATATTCAAAAATGTAAACAAACCCGTCTGCTAAATCAAGAAAACAAAGGATTGCCAAAATTGTATATATTTTTAAAATAGTATTATGGAAAAACGCTCTTCTGTGTTTAGCAAATGATCTCTAAATTAGATGATTTGATTTGATTTTCCTCCTAAGTGAAGCTTAATCTACATATCAGGGTTGTTTTATTTTTGGACTAAAGTGTTTACTCGATATTTTCTTGCAGCCTGGAGCTGGCTAGGAAGGCACTAGTTTATTACAAAACTATAGGCTGCGTCCCCAGCATTGGCAAGTTTTAATGTCTAAATTATTTCATTTTATTTCAGGGATCTTATATGATAAGAGAATGGATGACAAAATTATATTCATCCCTAAAATTTACAAAATTACCCCTTCTGAGTATTAAAAGCAATTGGTCGAATTGTTTGGACACGACTGGTTTGTACAGCTCAATGTTTTTAATGAGAACGTGTGTATTATAATTAAGGACCTTTTTTAAATACCAAATGTCCCTTTACTCCTTAGTTTGTTTTAGAGACAAACTTAGGTTTTATCATAAGTTTCTTTTTTTTAAATAAATTTTAGTGAAACGAAATTCGGCAACCATGAATTTGATAACCAATGAGTGACGTCATAATGCAACTTCCGGTTCAGGCGTGGAGAGGCCATTCGTTGAGGTTTCCTCGACAAGGGCGAACTAAAACTTGAAATGAAGACGAAAATTAATGAAAATTCTTGAATTTTCGTGAATTTAATTAAATTTTGTTAAAACTCTCAGCATTTTATACGTCATTTGTTTGTGAAATTGTCGATTTAAGGTTTTGGTGGAGTAAACTCCTCATTTGAAACTTTATTCCATTTAAAGGTGATTCGATTGAGTTCTTTGTTATTGGATAGTTTTATTTTGGTCTTTTTTAAGTATAAGCAATTTAATCTTAAAACTTAAGTTATTCCTTCTTTTCAGACTTTTACAGTGAGATTTAATAATTAGAATTTCAAGAAGAATAACAATTCCTATATGAAATGGAGGGAGGCGAAGAAGGGAATTCAAAACAATCCAAACTCAGGTAAAAAAAGTGTTAGATTAATTAAAAATACCCCTGTCATTTCTAGGATGAAGTAACGTCCAAAATTCAGGTAAGGATCCTTCCATGCAGCCTGACAAGAAAGATTTTACTCTCAGTTTATTTTTTCCAATCGATCGATCGTTTCTTTTACTGGTTTTTGAGAAAGAGAATGTTTTATACTAATTAAGATTGTTGGCGGGTGTGGGAAATTTGTTTAGAATTGGAACAGTCATTAAAAGGGGGAGGGGTATGTCGAACCTCTACTTTCCATATTAGTTTTATATAGATTAAGTATGAACTAAATCAGTGTTAAATTTTCTAGAAGCGATTTATCTTTGTAGGGAAATGGTAGCCTTTCTCATAACAATTCTTAACTTTCCCTGAACCTGTCAAAAGCTTTACCGTAAAGGAGAACCATATCGGTCCAGTGGCTAGCCTTCGGTGCAGACTAAAGGCATCATGTTACTTCGATCTTGCACGTTATACAGCTCAGTAAGTTTTCCATTTCAATTAAGTAAAAAACATTTTCTAAAATTATTCATTAAAACATTCAAACATCCTGGTCTCATTTCTTTAAAAAATATTAATATTAACCAATTTTCGCAGGGAGCTGTTGGCGAAGCGAAAGGAAAGGTTAGCAGCAGAGCAAGCCAAACAAAATAAAACTGAAGAAAGTAAGTATTTTTTCTCCATTCCACAGCTATTTTGTGTCATTAGTAAGGCCGTGGATTGTATATGTCCTCAATGTTATTAAAACGCAATCCAATTATTGAGTTATGGCTTGTTAAACTTTCAAACTAGCAGAGTTCTGACTTTTCCACCACTTAGTTTTATCTAAAGAAAGAATAATATTAATTAATATGATATAAGGTATGCAAAATGTATCGTCCGTTGTTTAATTCATTATGACTCCTGAATTTTATTTCGCATTACATTTTATTTAATGCTTTATTTATGTCAAAGTGCTAAATAACTAAATTAGCAAACAAAAGGTTGTATAATTTCCATTCCGTATTTATACTAAATTAATTTTTAGAAAAAATAAGGTGGGGGGGAAGGGTTTGTAAACTTTAGTTATCTTGGAGATTATGCATCCCAGCCCTCTCTAAGTATATGAATTTGCTATATCATTGGGTATAGTTACAGACTATTTAAGTATTTGAAAATGTCTTGCTGCCATAAAATAAAGTATTTACATATTTTCCATGCCAAGTTAACAGCAATTATGACTTATAGTTAAACCATTGAGGACTTGATTACTAATCTATAATACAAAGTAGAACGATGTTTGTCCGTCTTAATCTTTAGATCTCTTACTGCTGAAGCGATAGAGCTCGACTCTTCAGGGAATATAGCTACTGGTGGGAGGGGGTATAGTCCCCCACCCCCACAAAAATCACAGCAATTTTTTTGCATTTCTTGTTAACAAAAAAATAATGGGGATGCTGAACTCCATCTAATTATTTGATAATGTCTTTCTGCTAAGTTCATAGCAATTATTAATAGGTGTACCAGTACCTGCACCACAAGAACAAGATAAAGATGAAACAACAGTCATTAAACCAGCGGGTGGCGAAGAAAAACCCAAAGGAATATTACTTTTGTTTTTTATAACGTATTATTACTTCGGTCCAATTTTTTTGTAGAGCACATTTGGTAGATTTTGGAAGTTTGCAATTATATTCAAGCAATAATAAGTTTGGGTCATGTGAAGGAAACGTAGTTGTGGGTATCGTCGTATTTTCACAGTAGCTTTTCTCCTATTTTTACCTTTCGAAAGCTACCGTGAAAATACGACGAAACCCGCAACATAGTTTCCTTCACATGAACCATAAGCATTTATGTCTTGCAGCGCTTAATTTTTGGGTCATTTCTGAATATAATTTCTAAGAAAATTAAAGTAAAATATGATTAGCTGCCGGAAGAGCTGAGTTTCTGGCAAGATTACGTCAAAAGAAGTAAGTGCCATCTGTTTTAAGAGTTAAGACGAGGATAAGGGAGGGGGGTGAAAGGTTGGGTCAAGTTAAATTCGTCATTTCACCCCAAAAAAATTTCGATTTAAAATGACTTGTACCACCGTTTATTTACACTTACTAAAACCGCTAACCTGCGTTTGGGGAAGACGTACTTTGGCTTTCTCATATAAGAATTGAGAAAATGTTATACAAGTATCAAGTTTTCACAGGGGTGTATATTCTGCACAAGATTTATTTTTTTTTCCCCTGCTACAATTTTTTTTATTTATCTTCCCCCCATAGTTTTTTCTCACAAAGTAGGGGGAAAATGGAAAAATATTTAAAGAACTCTATATTTTATTTATTTTATCCCTCCTACCACACATTTTTAAAGTTTTTTTCACCAAGGAGGGGGGGTGGGGAATGGAAAAAATGTTTTCAGTTTTCATAATTTTTTAATTTTTTTCCCCTCCAACCACTTACTTTTTATCCCCCCCCCCTAAGCAGGGGATCCCATGTAGAATATACACCCCTGATTTGTACTGAACTATTTTACTTCAATTTTATTTTCATGGCTAATCAATACAATCAAAAGACAGATTAAAAAAAACAGAGAAAATATTATTGCTTTAAAACACAATTTTCATTTATATTTACCTTGCAAGTTCAGCTTTCTCATCAAATTGTGGTGAATTACTCAAATTATGTTGTATTCCCTTAGATTTATTAGATTTTCCATCATAATGCATTCGCATATGACTTGATAAATAATTTTGTCTTGTAAATACTTTATCACAATGCTCACACGAATAAGGTTTCTCGCCTGTATGTACTGAATCTGTCCGTGCAAATGATTTTTCACAATGCTTACACGAATCAGGTTTCTCACCTGTATGAACTCGTATATGTTTAGTTAGATCACCTTTCAATGTAAATGATTTTTCACAATGGTCACAAGAATAAGGTTTTTCTCTAGTATGAGCCCTTATACGTTTCTTTAAATCAACTGTATGTGAAAATGATTTCTCACACATCTCACATGAATATGGTTTTAGAGTGTGAACTCGTAAATGTTTAGTTAAATTACTTTTATCACCAAATAATTTTTCACAATGCTCGCAAGAATAAAGTTTCTCGCCAGTATGTACTCGTATATGTCTGGTTAAATCAACTTTCTGTGCAAATGATTTTTCGCAATGCTGACACGAATAAGGTTTTGTATGTACTCGTATATGTTTAGTTAAATTACTTCTCCTTGTAAATGATTTATCACAATGCTCACACGTATAAGGCTTCTCGCCTGTGTGTATTCGTATATGTCTAGTTAAGTCAATTTTCCATGCAAATGATTTTTTACAATGCTCACAAGAATAAGGTTTCTCGCCAGTATGTACTCGTATATGTCTAGTTAAATTACTTTTCCATGCAAATGATTTTTCACAATGGTCACAAGAATAAGGTTTTTCTACAGTATGTACTAGCATATGTCCAGTTAAATGACCTTTCTGTGTAAATGATTTTTCACAATGCTCACATGTATAAGGCTTCTCGCCTGTGTGTATTCGTATATGTCTACTTAAATCATCTCTCCGTGCAAATGACTTTTTACAATGCTCACAAGAATAAGGTTTATCTCCCGGGGGAATATTTCTTTTTTTTCTTTCTGATGAGATTAAATTTGGAGACATACTTCTGTCAGTATTCTGATCACGTGATCTAGTTCTATTAGTACTCTGATCTGGAGATATACTTCTGACAGAACTCTGATCTGGAGATAAACTTCTGACATAATTCTGATCTGGAGAAATACTTATGTCAGAACTCTGATCTGGAGAAATACTTCTGTCCGGACTCTGATCTGGAGAAATACTTCTTTCAGAACTCTGGTCTGGTTGTTTACTTCTATCAGAATTTTTATCTGGAGAAATACTTCTGTTAGAAATCTGATCTGGAGATAAACTTCTGTCAGTACTCTGATCTGGAGATATACTTCTATCAGAACTCTGGTCTGGTGGTTTACTTCTATCAGAATTTTTATCTGGAGAAATACTTCTGTTAGAAATCTGATTTGGAGATATACCTCTGTCAGAAATCTGACTGGGAGAGAGATTTCTGTGAGAAATAATATCAGGTGACACAATTTTTTCAGCTGATGACGGTCTATTTGGTTCCACAGGTGGGGGGTCTGAATGAGATTTCCTGTGAAACTGAAGGAAACCATGAGAATGAAATGTTTCATGGCACACATCACACATGAAGCGCCTCTTCTTAACTTCACCATCCATTTTTTTTTTCAATTATGAAAAACTTACTAAGTAATATGTCTGAAAAAAATAGTAAATTAATAACAAATAATAGATAAATTAATAAAAGATTCAACATTAAAGGAGTGCAAAAAATGCATACATTTTAAAAATACATATTTATAACTACAGACCAAATATCAAAGAATCAGCGGTGAAATCTTAATTTAAGGGGACTATGCACGAACAAAAGCAAGTGAAATTAGGTAAAATTCAGCAATGATACCTATTAAGTTATTTTTGTGAATATGTTTCTGTTAAATAAAGTTAAAAAAACAATCAAAAAATTTCACAAGTTTTTAACTTTAGGTAGGTAGGTATTATCTTCAGCGAGCGATTTTTGATGAATTAAATTAAATATTTTGTTAGGTAAGTTCAATGCGCAAAATAAAATAACACTGCAAAACTTATATCTTATATAACTTATAGTCTAGGCATTTAATAGTTTATAATCGAAAACATGTGATGACTTTTAAAAGGAAGCAGACGGGTGTGACATCTTGCCAACAATGAAAGTCAAAGGAACTCAACTAAGAAAATAGTTACATCACTGAAATTTGGCATGGAAGTTGCTTTAAAGAGGAAAAATGTGGAACTGTGAAGAAAAGGCAGTGGACACGCCCTTTTCACCGAAAACCGCCGTTTCCAGCCGAATTTTTTTTTTGTCTTCTCTTGCCATATTAAACAATTTTTTTATCATGTTTGAAATATTACATGTGTCAAGTGAAAATATAAGGAAAATTTTATGGAAAAAAAATAATTTTGTCTCAGAAGAATCAAAATTGTCCAATTTGGTAAGAAAATTTTTTGCGGAAAACTTCGGTTTTTGCAGTTTCACATTGTTCCTCTTTAAATCGACTGCCCTGTAAACCTTCAGTGTTGTAACTCAATTTTTAACAGTTCCTTTAACTTATAGTTTGGATTTCAAAAAGTGTCACACCCGCCCCCTCCCTTTCAAGACAATGGTAGACCTCAATTTGTTCATACTTTTAGTCCCATTTAACAAAAACTAAGTATATTAACCAAATAAAACTTACATCACTGCTGGAAGTTGAGTAACTTCACTTACTCTAATGCTGCATACATAGTCCTCTTTTAACTTTGCGTAAATATGTTCCTTGGATAATTAAAATTTACCATGTCTATCTTATGTACCTAATGGATTCCATTTTATAAAGTTAAATCATAGATTCGCTATCAGTAAACAAAAAATTGATTAAACTTATAATTCACTTAATTATATGTTTGCTAAAATCATCTTTAAAAAATTCTTAAGCAATATGTTATTCACACTAATGAGGTTTCTTCATGTTGTGTATATTAGAATGTCTTGTTAAAACGATCTCTCGTGAAAATTCTTTTTTACAATAATCACAAGAATACTTGTTATCACTTGCGTGTACATATATTAATGTGTCTTGTTAAACCAATCTCTCGTGAAAATGTTTCCTCACAATAATCACATGTATACTTTTTGTCTTTAATATGCTTTTGTACATGTTTGCTCAAATCACCCTTTCGGGAATATGCTTTGTCACAATTTTCACATGAGAACGGCTTGTCTATGTCAGAAATAAGACCAGTTAATTTACTTCCGATAGCTTTCTGATTTTTGTCGTCTCGTTTCTCTTTTGTATGCAATCTGAGATGTTTGGTCAAATCACCCTTTCGGGAATATGCTTTGTCACAAATTTCACATGAAAACGGTTTGTCTATGTCAGAAATAATATATGATAATTTACTTCCGACAGATTTCTGATTTTTATATTCTGTATGCTCTCGTTTCTCATTTGCATGCATTTTAAGATGTTTTGTCAAATCACTTTTTCGGGAATATGCTTTGTCACAATTTTCACATGAGAATGGTTTGTCTTTGTCAGATATAATATCAGATAGTTCACTTCCGACAGGTTTCTGATTTTTATCTTCCATATGCTTTCGTTTTTCTTTTGTATGCAATTTGAGATGTTTGGTCAAATCACCCGTTCGGGAATATGCTTTATCACAATATTCACATGAGAATGGTTTGTCTTTGTCAGAAATATGATCAGGTATTTTACTTCCGGCAGCTTTCTGATTTTCAGATTTGCTTGTACCAGAATTATGATCTGGTAAAATGCATGTGTGAGAATCATGATTGGGTGATACACTTCTGTCAAAACTTGAATCAGATAATAAACTTTTGTCAGAACTCTGATCTCTAGATATACTACTATAAGCACTAAGTTTTGATCTGCTCCTATCAGAACTAGAATTAGATATTAAACTTTTGTCAGATCTAGCTGGTGATACACTTCTATCTAAACTTGAATCAGATAATAAACTTCTGTCAGAACTCTGATCTCTAGATATACTACTATAAGCACTTAGTTTTGATCTGCTCCTATCAGAACTAGAATTCGATATCAAACTTTTGTCAGATCTAGCTGGCGATACACTTCTGTCAAAACTTGAATCGGATAATAAACTTCTGTCAGAACGCTGATCTCTAGATACACTACTATCAGTATTTGGTCTTGATCTGCTCCTATCAGAACTAGAATTTGGTAGCAAACTTTTGTTAGATGTATCTGCCGATATACTTCTTTCAGAACACGAATCTGATAAAATACTTTTATCAGAATTCTGATCTGGAGATACACATCTGTCAGAATTTAGGTCTGGCGATTTGCTTCTTTCACAATTCTTATCAGAAGAAATACTTTTGTCAGAAATATGTTCTGATGAAATAAGTTCATCAGAATTCTTGTTTTGTGACAGATTTTTGTCAGGATTATCACAAGCATACGGTTTCTTATTTTTGTGAAATTGCATATGTTTAGTTAAATCTATTTGCTGTGTATATGATTTACTGCATTGCCCACAATTTAATAAGTTTACTTGTGTTGCTGTGTTGTCTTGTATAATTGTATTACTTCTTTCTGACATGTTATTCTTGTTTTCCATCAACTTCTTGATGATGTCCTCCTAAAATATGATAAATAAACTGGCAATTGCCTTTTTATTTATTTTTTCTTTAAAAAAATTGTGTATTTTCGTAGATAGGTATACAAGCAAATAAAATGATAAGCCAACTAGTAAGAAAAAAATAAATAGATCATAATCTCCATTATGCCTTTTGGTACGACATATTTAATCAGAACACCTGTCATTTCAGTCAAAAAAAGTCTGCTTTACAAAATTATTCATTAGATAAAGAACGTAGATATTTTAACTAATCAGACTCCTAAGGTAATCAAATTGTTGATAAAACTTCTTAATCCTATAATTGATGAAAAGTCAACACAGTGATTTATAGACAAAAACAAGGATGACAATGTCCATAAAAGCGAAGCACTGAAACGGTAGGACAAAACGGGCATTAACACTTATATAGTGTCAGAACTGAATAATAAGAATATAAATATATAAGAATCGGAGCAAAATTGTAAATAAATTTCTTGAAAACCTGCTTGATACAGGATAATGTTTATGGACATACTTACATTTATAGGACTTGATTATGGAATTGCTTTGCTTATAACATTATACTTTGTTGTCCCAGAAATCAACATACCAAAAATCAGATCAATCAGATGATTAGATCACATAAAAATTAGTTGTTAAAAAAGTAAAAATAATCAACGTGTTTAAAATAGACGTACGGACATTTTGGTTATGATTTTAGAGTTGCTACGCTTTCTAAATCGTACCTAACTACTAAAGGAATTACCATTCAAAGTTTGAAATCGATAGGACAATTCTAACATGCCTAAATTAACGAAAAAAGCTATCCGCTTGTGACGGACGGAAGGACGTACGGACAGACGGAAGGACGGACCGATCCTAATTATAGAAAAGCTTCGCTTTTAAAAATGTTTACTAACCTTAATCTGAACTTGTTTTCTGAGGCTTACAGCCTTTAACTTAATCCGTCTAGTTTTAGCCTCAATGAAGGTAGCTGTATCATCCTTACGTAATTTGTATAGTTCGTCAAGTTGAAGCTTGATTTCCTCTCTCAATTGTTTGACTTCTTTTTCGTGGACTTCTTTATTGTTCGTTAATTCATTTACAATACTTTCTTGTTTTTCTTTTAACACATTTTCTAGCTCAACTTTTGATCTAAACAATATTAAAGCCAGTTTTAGATGTGAGGGGGGGGTAGATATACCACACTTTTCTGGGATCTTGCCAGATCAAGTATCAACTGTGGGGAATACCAAAGGATGACTCCATGCAAAATTTGAGCCGGATCCGGCCAAAACCGGCCGGGATTTTTATAAAAAAAACCGTTTTTTTCCGGTTTTTAGGGGGTATCTGTAAATCAAGCCCCCTCCTGGGTACGCCCCAATGATGATTTTTGCTTTAAG